>VZRZ01001347.1:13736-25699 GCA_013398175.1 Climacteris rufus
TGTCCAAGGAAAGCCTGGATGTGGCACTCAGGGCTCTGGGCTGGGGACAAGGCTGGGATCAGGCACAGCTTGGACTCGATGGTTTTGGGAATTCTTTCCCAACCTCATTAATTTGGGAATTCTGTGATCACCCCCCATGAGTATTCCCAGCACATCCAGGTTATCCCTGACTCTCCCAGCAATTCCCTTTGCAGCCAAACCCCCCTGGAAAAAAAGGGAATAAAAACATTCCTTAATCTCCATCACGGAGAGCAAATCCAGGTGGGAAATTCCCTGCTCCAAGCAGGAATGGCCACAGCACATCCCAACCAAAAATCCAGGGAAAAACCCCACCCAGCCCCACCAGCTCCATCCCCACCACCCGAACCCAAAGCGGCACCTGGGAGGAACCATTCCCGTGGCGTTCCAGGAAAACGGGGGATAGGGAAGAGCCGGAGAGGGAGGAATTGGGTTGGAATTGGCTCCTTTTAGAAGTCCTTGAGCTGTCATTCCACGCCCACGGCCGGGAGCTGCGCAGTCACTTGATTCCGTGATAAAAAATCACTCCACGGGCGGGGAAGGGGATGGAAAACCGGCAGTTGGTTGGGTTTTTTGGTTTTTTTTTTGGGAAGAAACGTTCCCTGGCATTTGCATATCCCACGGCTGCTTCAGATTCCCGGGCACTCTGGAGAAAAGATCCAAAGATTTCCCGAAGGATTTCGCGCGGAGCGTGATAATTCCCGATGATCGGGGTGGTCAACCCCCCTCCCGGCTGCGGGAAAAGAGGGATGGGAGGAAGATTTGGAGGGAAAGGGGAAGGAGTGGGGGAAAGGGGAGGGAAGATAATCCCTGTCAGACTTCCAAGGTTGCTGCCGGCACCATCTGCTCCGGCAGCGGGAGTGAAAAACGCTCCGGAGGCTGCGGAGCTGCCATGGAGAGAATTCCAGAGGGTGGAGCCACTGGTTGTGTGGGGATGGGAGGGATTTGTGACCCCCCTCCAGGAAAGGCAGGAATGTGGGGGGAATCTGGGAAGCATTGGCGCGACATCGAGGATGGAATCCTGGAATCTTTAAGGGACCTTAAGGATTCCCGAATTCCCACTCCATTCCAAGGGCAGGGACACATTCTGCTATTCCAGGCTACTCCAAGCCCCATCCAGCCTGGCCTTGGACACTGCCAGGGATCCAGGGGCAGCCACAGCTTCTCTGGGAATCCTGTGCTGATCCCGGGTGTCAGAGGATGGAGATTCCCAATCCTGAGCTCCAGAGGATGATGATGATCCAGAGGATTCTCCAGAGGAGCCAGAGGATGCAGATTCCCATCCCTGGGCACCAGAGAGTGGAAATTCCCAAGCCTGGGCTCCAGAGGATGGGAATGCTCATCCCTGGGCACCACAGCTTGGAGATTCCCAGCCTTGGGCTCCAGAGGAATCCAGATGGGAATCCAGAGATTCCCAACCCTGGATACCAGCGGATGGAAATTCCCATCCCTGAGCTCTAAAGGATGGAGATTCCCAGCCCTGGATACCAAAGGACAGAAATTCCCATCCCTGGGATCCAGAGGATGAGATTCCCATCCCTGGACTCCACAGGACAGAGATTCCCATCCCTGGATACTGAAGGTTTGAAATTCCCATCTCTGGGCTCCAGAGGATGAGATTCCCATCCCTGGGTTCAAGAGGATGAGATTCCCATCCCTGGATACCAAAGGACAGAAATTCCCATTTCTGGGCTCCAGAAGATGGAGATTCCCATCCCTGGGCTCCACATGACAGAGATTCCTATCCCAGGGCTCCACAGAGCAGAGAATCCCATTCCTGGGTTCAAGAGGATGAGATTCCCATCCCTGGATACCACAGGATGGAAATTCCCATTCCTGGATACCAAAGGACAGAGATTCCCATCCCTGGGCTCCAGAGGATGAGATTCCCATCCCTGGATACCGAAGGATGGAGATTCCCAACCCTGGGGTCCAGAAGATGGAGATTCCCGTCCCTGGGCTCCAGAGGACAGAGATTCCCATCCCTGGATACCCAGGATGGAAATTCCCATCCCTGGATACCAAAGACCAGAAATTCCCATCCCTGGGCTCCAGAGGGTGAGATTCCCATCCCTGGATACCACAGGAGAGAGATTCCCATCCCTGGATACCACAGGCCGGAAATTCCCATCCCTGGGTTCAAGAGGATGAGATTCCCATCCCTGGATACCAAAGGATGGAAATTCCCATCCCTGGGCTTCAAAGGATGGAGATTCCCATCCCTGGGCTCCACAAGACAGAGATTCCCACCCCTGGATACCAGAGGATGGACATTCCCATCCCTGGGCTCCAGAGGATGAGATTCCCATCCCTGGATACCGAAGGATGGAGATTCCCAACCCTGGGGTCCAGAAGATGGAGATTCCCTTCCCTGGGCTCCAGAAGATGGAGATTCCCGTCCCTGGGCTCCAGAGGACAGAGATTCCCATCCCTGGATACCCAGGATGGAAATTCCCATCCCTGGATACCAAAGACCAGAAATTCCCATCCCTGGGCTCCAGAGGGTGAGATTCCCATCCCTGGATACCACAGGAGAGAGATTCCCATCCCTGGATACCACAGGCCGGAAATTCCCATCCCTGGGTTCAAGAGGATGAGATTCCCATCCCTGGATACCAAAGGCTGGAAATTCCCATCCCTGGGCTTCAAAGGATGGAGATTCCCATCCCTGGGCTCCACAGGACAGAGATTCCCACCCCTGGATACCAGAGGATGGACATTCCCATCCCTGGGCTCCAGAGGATGAGATTCCCATCCCTGGGCTCCAGAGGACAGAGATTCCCACCCCTGGATACCAGAGGATGGAAATTCCCATCCCTGGGCTCTAAAGGATGGAGATTCCCAGCCCTAGATACCACAGACCGGAAATTCCCATCCCTGGGCTCCAGAGGATGCTGATTCTCTCCCACTTCCCACGTCTGGCCCTGCACCCTCCTGCCCGGGGGCAGTTTCTGGGAGCTGCTCCCCATCCCAGCGTTGGGAAGCAGCTCCGGGAGCAGAGGGACGGACTGGGGGCGGGGGCCCCTCGTTACCCATCCCTAATTAACGCACGGAACGAGGATCTCCCAGGGATTTGGGCTGTTATGGCAACGGGCCCGGGAGCTTCCATGGAGAGGCTTTGTGTTTTCCCTGGAGATTAATAATGCATGGAATGGCACGGGGAGGTTGCCAGGAGCGTCATTCCCGCTCCAGGGCGGCCATTCCGGGTGCTGGGAGCAGGGCTGGTCCGTACTGGTCCTTACTGGTCCTTACTGGTGGCTCCTGCATTCCCAAGCTCCGTGGTTTGATCCCATGGGAAGCGTGGGAATATCCCACAGCCCCAGTGAGTGTTTGAGGGGAGCTGGGAACCCAAATTCCATGAAAAAGCTGCAAAGGGATGAACCTGTTAGTTCCTGAGGTTTCCAGTTCCTGGGGATGGCTCAAGCTCAGGGAGAAGGTTTGGGACAGAGAGGTCTTATCCCAGAGGATATTCCCAGTGATACCAGCCCTCCTGAGGGCCTGGAGTAGCTCCCAAAGTTCCAGCAGGAAGCAAAAGGCTCGGAAACCCTGTGCCTTCCCAGGGCTTGAGATCCAGGAGTGAATCATGGAATCCTGGAATGGTTTGGGTGGGAAGGGACCTCAATCCCATCCCATTCCCACCCCTGCCACGGGCAGGGACACCTCCCACCATCCCAGGGTGCTCCAGCCTGGCCTTGGACACTTTCAGGGATCCAGGGACAGCCACCGCTTCTCTGGGAATTCTGTCCCAGTGCTGGGCAGTTCCTCCATTCCCAAAGCTGCTCCATTTTAGGAATCCTTTAGGATCTTTTAGGGATATTTCAGGACGACACGTTCCCTTGGCTGTTCTCTCCCTGGGAATTCCAGCTTCTCCAGGCTCCAGCAGGGATCGAGCACAATCCATAATTCCATACCTGATCCAGCCCCCATGATCCCAGGCTGATCCCGAGGGATTCCTGGTGGCTTTTGTTCCTCTCTGGACAATCCCAAGCTGATCCCAGAATTCCATGGAGAGCAAATAAAGCTCAGCTCTGATGAATCCAGGATGGGAATAAACAGATCCTGCTTTTCCCTCTTCTTCAGGGAGAGGTTTCCCTTTGTGGCCGCGTTGAAATTCCTGCAAGGAGTTTCTTCCCCTCCCAAAGTTCTGTAGGAATTTGGCCGTGGCAGCAGGGTTGGGGGAAGGATTTGGGCAGGAGAAGACCACAACAGCCACAGAATTTGGGAAAAACCTTCTCTGCACGCACCAATTCCACTGGAATTCCGAAGTGGAAGTGGCTCCACAGAGAAGGATCTGGTGGGAAATATTGTCCCAGAGGCCAGTGGGATCCTGGGATGAATTGGGAAGAGCATTCCCAGCAGGACAGGGAGTGCTGGGCCCAGGTCAGGGATCCTGGGATGGATTGGGAAGAGCATTCCCAGCAGGACAGGGAGTGCTGGATGCAGGTCTGGGATCCTGGGATGGATTGGGAAGAGCATTCCCAGCAGGACAGGGAGTGCTGGATGCAGGTCTGGGATCCTGGGATGGATTGGGAAGAGCATTCCCAGCAGGACAGGGAGTGCTGGATGCAGGTCTGGGATCCTGGGATGAATTGGGAAGAGCATTCCCAGCAGGACAGGGAGTTCTGGGTCTGGGTCAGGGATCCTGGGATGGATTGGGAAGAGCATTCCCAGCAGGGCAGGGAGTGCTTTATGCAGGTCTGGGATCCTGGGATGGATTGGGAAGAGCATTCCCAGCAGGACAGGGAGTGCTGGATGCAGGTCTGGGATCCTGGGATGGATTGGGAAGAGCATTCCCAGCAGGACAGGGAGTGCTGGATGCAGGTCTGGGATCCTGGGATGGATTGGGAAGAGCATTCCCAGCAGGACAGGGAGTGCTGGATGCAGGTCTGGGATCCTGGGATGGATTGGGAAGAGCATTCCCAGCAGGACAGGGAGTGCTGGATGCAGGTCTGGGATCCTGGGATGGATTGGGAAGAGCATTCCCAGCAGGACAGGGAGTGCTGGATGCAGGTCTGGGATCCTGGGATGGATTGGGAAGAGCATTCCCAGCAGGACAGGGAGTGCTGGATGCAGGTCTGGGATCCTGGGATGGATTGGGAAGAGCATTCCCAGCAGGACAGGGAGTGCTGGGCCCAGGTCAGGAATCCTGGGATGAGTTGGGAAGAGCATTCCCAGCAGGGCAGGAGGCCCAGGTCTGGGATCCTGGGGACAAGAGGGATATGGAGCTCCTGGAGCAGGTCCCAGAGGGATGTGAGGATGAGGAAGGGACTGGACATGGAGCTGTTGGAGTAAGGCCAGAGGAGCTACCAGGATGATCAGAAGGATGGAAAGGATGGGAAAATCGGGATTGTCCAGCCTGGAGAAGGGAAGGTTTGGGGGTGGCTTCCCAGGACCTGAAGGATCTCCAGGAGAGCTGGAGAGGGAATTTGGACAAGGGCTGGAGGGACAGGACACAGGGAATGGCTCCCAGTGCCACAGGGCAGGGCTGGCTGGGACATTGGGAAGGAATTCCTGGCTGGGCTGGCATTCCCAGAGAAGCTGTGGCTGCCCCTGGATCCCTGGCAGTGCCCAAGGCCAGGCTGGCCGGGGCTGGAGCAGCCTGGGGCAGTGGGAGGTGTCCCTGCCCTGGCANGAATTCCTGGCTGGGCTGGCATTCCCAGAGAAGCTGTGGCTGCCCCTGGATCCCTGGCAGTGCCCAAGGCCAGTCTGGCCGGGGCTGGAGCAGCCTGGGGCAGTGGGAGGTGTCCCTGCCCTGGCAGGGCTGGGACTGGGGGGGATTTCAGCTCTTCCCACCCAAACCATTCCAGGATTCCCTGGGAAGAACTTCTGTCCTGTGGAGGTGACCGAGGAGCTCTGGAATATTCTTCCCTGGAGGTATTCCCAATCCACCTGGACGCATCCCAGCAAAATGCTCCAGGGAACCTCACCGGAGCCAGGGGTTGGACAAAGTGACCTCCACTGTCCCCTCCCACCCTCCCACAATCCATGATGGCTCTGGGCTTGCTTTTCCAGGGAATCCTGCCCAGATCCCAGGAGCAGTGCCAAGGATCTGGGAGAGGAAGCGCTGCCAGGGTGAGAGCCGGGGTGACTCAGCTGCTCCTCGGTGGAATGGCTGGAAAAGCAGGGATGATTCAGGAAGGATCCCATGGCTGTGCCTCACCTGCTTCCACAGGCAGCGGCTCCAGGCCTGGAATGCTGGCCTGAGGGACCCTCTGGAATCCTGGAGCAGCTCTGGAGGGGCTGGAGCTGGGAAGGGGCTGGAGAATTCCAGAGGGAGCTGGGAAGGGGCTCAGGCTGGGGAAAAGGAGGCTCCGGGGGCACCTTCGGGATGGGCTGGAAGGCCCTTCCCAGGCAGAGCATCCCAGGATTCTGGGCCGTGGGGAATCCTTGCCCATGGAGCGCAGGCAGTGCCTCGGGAAGGGCCTCCAAGCCCCCCCTGGGCTGTACAGGGGCTGCCAGGGATCTGTGCAGGGAGAGAGCGGGAAAAGCGGGATGTGAGCCGGGATTGGGGGCAGGGGAGCTCAGCAGGATCAGGAGTCTCAGGGAATGAAGGAAAATCCTGCCAAGATTCCCTCTCCTCCCACCATTCCCTTCCCTGAGCTCTCCTGAATGTTGGTTTTCCATAATGTCCCTTGTACTTGATAATTCCTTGGATGTGGTTTTTCCGTGCTGTTCCCTGAACATAGAATACCTTGGGCATGGTTTTCCGTGGTAGTCCCTGCCCTTGGTGATTCCTTGGATGTGGTTTTCCATGGGGTTTCCCACATTTGGAGATTCCTTGGATGTGGTTTTTCCATAATATCCCTTGTACTTGGTAATTCCTTGGATGTCATTTTTCCATAGTATTCCTTGAACATGGCATACCTTGGATGTGATTTTTTCATAGAGTTCCCTGTATTGGGCAATTCCTTGGATTTGGTTTCCTGTGGTGTTCCCTGCATTGATTCCTTGGATGTGGTTTTTCCATGGTGTTCCCTGAATGAGGCAATTCCTTCGATGTGGTTTTTCCGTAATATTCCTTGAACACGGAATACCTTGGGTGTGGTTTTCCATGCTGTTCCCTGAACATGGAATACCTTGGATGTGGTTTTTCCATGGTGTTCCCTGAATGAGGCAATTCCTTCGATGTGGTTTTTCCGTAATATTCCTTGAACACGGAATACCTTGGGTGTGGTTTTCCATGCTGTTCCCTGAACATGGAATACCTTGGATGTGGTTTTTCCATGGTATTCCCTGAACACGGAATGCCCTGGATCTGGTTTTCCATAGTGTCCCCTCCTCATTTAGGGAAAAATGGAGCGGAGGTGGATCTGGTGTTATCCCAGTGTCACCCCCAGGACATTCCAGAGGGAAATTCCAGCTTTCCCACCGGATTTCCTGCCGTGGCTCCGTGCTTGGCACAGCCAGACTCCACATTCCCAGGATGAGCTCTCCGTGTCCTGGGACATTCCAGGCCCAGGGACAGCGCTCGGAGCTGCCCAAATATCCCTGTGTCCCAGGCCTCCCAGCCATTCCCAGGAATATCCATAGAGGCAGGACTGGGATTTTGGGATCACTGTTCTGCCGGAACATTCCATGGCTCCATCTAGCACAGGATCCCACCCCAGGCACAGATTCCCAGGGAAAACAGGGCAAGGGTGGGATAATTCTCCTGAATTCCCCCCCGCTGGCCTCGGCTCCGTGATTTCAGGGCACACAAAAGCTTGGGAAAAGAACATTCCCGTGGCTTTGTCCGGGCTCCCTTTGAACCTGTTCCGTGCTGCTGGTTCTTTATTCCCATTGAACATCCCCAATTCCCAAAAATAGCCCGGTTTCCAGCACGAACAACAGCATGGGATGGGATTTCAGTGCCAAATTCCTCCCTTTTGTCCCCATTGGATTCTGCCTTGGGTAGAATCGCTGACGGATTCCGGGCGGAGCCGCCGGAGCCGTTTGGTGCATTTTCCATAAAGGAAAAGCTCCAGAGGCAAAAAAAAAAAAGGAGCCCAAATCCTCTCCAGAGCGGTTTGAGACCTTGGGAAGAGCAGAACAGGGATTGGGAAGAAGGAGTTTTCCCAAAGGAGCGGTGAGCGCGGCAAATCCGGGCTGGGGAAGGAGGCTGGAGCTGGGAATGCAGGGAGGGAATTGTGGCATAAATGGGTTTTAGGATCATGGAATGGCTGGGGCTGGAAAGGCCCTTAAATCAGAATTTTTCCTCCTTTTCCGTCCAAATCCTCTCCGTGTCCCAGAGTGTTCCCTGAAAAAGCTCCCAGGGAGGGAGTTCACAGCAGGAATGAAAGAATCTGCCTTCCCTGGGTGCTCCCAGGGCTGGGAATGCGTATCTGGAATTCCTGCTAGACCCTGCTGGGCTCCGTCTGGCACTGGGAACAGATGTAACCCCTGGGGAAAGCGGGAAGTGTGACGGGAGCCCAGCCCGTGCCGGTGGCACTCGGATGTCTGGCACGTTGGCGGTGTCGGTGCTTCCGTCACCGGAGCCTCCTCGGGAAGGGTTGGGAACAACAGCCTGGGGGAGCTGATCCTGTGGGAAGGCGGCTGTGCCGAGGCGCTCATGGAAACATGGGATGGGATGAGTTGGGATGACCTCAAAGCCCATCCCATTCCCAGCCCTGCCCTGGGCACCTTCTGCTATCCCAGGTGGCTCCAACCTGGCCTTGGACACTTCCAGGGATCCAGGGGCAACCACAGCTTCTCTGGGAATTCTGTCCCAGTGCCGGGTGGCTCCTCCAATCTCGGAGCTGGTCCTTCCCACTGGGAGGTGCTCCAAGCTTTGTCCAGCTTGGCTTGGAAAGAGGAAAAGTCTTGGGAACAAAGGGGGGTGGGAGGAACAACCCCACCCACTTCCCAGTTTGTCCCGCTCTGGGAATTCTCTGGGAATGTCCTCTTCACTGCTCTCCTTGTTGTCCAGGGGAAGACAAAAAACTCATCCCTGACTCCCCACTTTTCCTTGTTTTCCATAAGAAGACGAGAAACTCATCCGTGACTCCCCTGTTTTCCTTGTTTTCCAGGGAAAGACAAAAAGCTCATCCCTGACTCCCCTCTTTTCCTTATTTTTTTAGGGGA
Source organism: Climacteris rufus (assembly GCA_013398175.1). Taxonomy (NCBI): domain Eukaryota; kingdom Metazoa; phylum Chordata; class Aves; order Passeriformes; family Climacteridae; genus Climacteris; species Climacteris rufus. The sequence goes on from VZRZ01001347.1 coordinate 22,815, forward strand.
AGACAAAAAGCTCATCCCTGACTCCCCTCTTTTCCTTATTTTTTTAGGGGAAGACAAAAAGCTCATCCCTGACTCCCCTCTTTTCCTTATTTTTTTAGGGGAATACAAAAAGCTCATCCCTGACTACCCTGTTTTCCTTGTTTTCCATGGGAAAATGACAAACTCATCCCTGATTCCCCTGTTTTCCTTGCTTTCCATGGGAAAACGAGAAACTCATCCCTGACTCCCCACTTTTCCTTGTTTTCCATAAGAAGACGAAACACTCATCCCTGACTCCCCACTGTTCCTTGCTTTCCAGGGGAAGACAAAAAACTCATTCCTGACTCCCCCGTTTTCCTTGTTTTCCATGAGCAGACGAGAAACTCATCCCTGACTCCCGTTTTCCTTGTTTTCCAGGGGAAGACGAGAAACTGGCCGCGTCCCTGCTGGACGGGAAGTTCCCCCGGAGCACCTCCATGCAGGACACGGTTCGGGAAGGCCACGGGATCCCCCCTCCGCCCCAAACAGCCCCTCCTCCACCTCCCTCTCCCTATTACTTCGACACCGGCCCCCCTCCATCCTTCTCCCCGCCTCCGCCCCCGGGAAGGGCCTACGACACCATCCGATCCAGCTTCAAGCCGGGCCTGGAAGCGAAGCTCCACGGGCTCCCGCAGGTCATCAGCGCGGCCGAGATGTACGACCAGGCCCGGAGCTCCATCCCTTACCCCGAGAGGCAGAAGAGGGCCCGCTCCATGATCATCCTGCAGGATTCCTCCCACCTGCCCGTGGAGCCCACGGAGATCCCGCGGCCCGGCCCGTCGGCCACGCCTCCGGAGAAGCTCAAGAGGAAAGGCAGGGTCATCGACAACCCCTACGCCAACATGGGCCAGTTCAACGTCAGCCTCTTCGCCCCCACCAAGCCCCAGAGGAAGAAGAGCCCCCTGGTCAAGCAGCTCCAGGTGGAGGACGCCCAGGAGCGCGCGGCCTTGGCCATCACCGGCGGCTACTCCTCGCGGGAGCCCTCTCCCACGCGCCGGAGCCACCGCCTGGAATACCAGCACCACGCCGGCATCGCTCAGGTGGAAGCCGCCGGCCTCCCCTTCGCCACGGCCATTGCCGGCGTCATGAAGGACCGGGACCGGCGGCTGGACGAGAGGAGGAAGTCCACGGTGTTCCTGTCGGTGGGCGCCATCGAGGGGCCGGCCCCGGCCAGCAGCGAGATGCCGTCCCTGCAGCAGTCGCGCTCCATCGACGAGCGGCTGCTGGGCAGCCGGGACGTCCTCCTGCCTTCCCCCGTGTCAGCTTTAAAGCCATTAATCAGCAGCTCCTCCTCGACCTTCATCCACCCCCTGACGGGAAAGCCCCTGGATCCCAACTCGCCCCTGGCGCTGGCGCTGGCCGCAAGGGAACGGGCGCTGTCCACTCAAGTCCCATCCCGGTCGCCCACCCCGATCCACAGCCCCGACTCGGACAGAGCCGCGCCCCTGTTTGTGGACATCCAAACCAAAGAACCGGACAGGGGGGACCTGGAGAGCTTGGTGTCCCCCGCCTACTCCCCCGGAGGGAAAGGAGTGATGGCAGCGGATTCCGGCGCTTTGGCCCCCGCCAAGAGCCCCTGGGGGACGCCGTCCACCCTGCGCAAGGAGCCCGAGGCCCGAGCGGTGGAGCCGCCGGGGAAGGAGGAGAAGAAACCCGAGGACAAGAAGTCCATGATCATCAGCATCGTGGACACGTCGCAGCAGAAGACCGCCGGCCTCATCATGGTCCACGCCACCAGTAACGGCCAAGACGAGATAGGGCTGGAGATCAAAGAGGAGAGCCCGGCCGTCCCCGAGGTCTGCGCCGAGCCGGCCGAGTCCCCCAAGGCCGAGCCCCAGCCCAGCCCCGTGGGGAAGCCGCCGGCCAGCCCGGCCTCGGAGAAGGCGCTGGGCCAGGGCAGCTCGGAGGAGGAGGTGGAGCCCTACACGGTGACCCTCCCTCCGGCCCAGCTGTCCTCGAGCGACGAGGAGACCCGCGAGGAGCTGGCCAAGATCGGGCTGGTGCCACCCCCGGACGAGTTCGCCAACGGGGTGCTGGTGACCACGCCTGGCACCCCCGTGAGCCACCTGGCCGCGCCCGGCGCGCCGTCCCTCCCAGCGGCAGCAGTAGCACCTTCTCCCCCCGGCGCGACACCCTCAGGGAAGCCCTCGGACGCCCCCGCGGCCCCGGAGTCGGCGGCGGACTCGGGAGTGGAAGAGGTGGACACCAGGAGCTCGAGCGACCACCACCTGGAGACCACAAGCACCATCTCCACGGTCTCCAGCATGTCCACGCTGTCCTCGGAGAGCGGGGAGCCCACCGACACCTACACGTCCTTCGCCGACGGCCAAACTTTTCTACTCGAGAAGCCACCAGTGCCTCCAAAGCCCAAACTCAAGTCCCAGCTCAGCAAGGGGCCGGTTACTTTCAGGGACCCACTTTTGAAGCAGTCTTCGGACAGCGAGCTCATCTCCCAGCACCACGCGGCCACGCTGGCGTCCACCAGCGTGGGCCGGCCACGCTACCTCTTTCAGAGAAGGTCCAAGCTCTGGGGTGACCCCATGGAGAGCAGGCCCGGCCATGGGGCCGAGGATGACAAACCAACTGTGATCAGCGAGCTGAGCTCCCGGCTCCAGCAGCTCAACAAGGACACGCGCTCCTTGGGCGAGGAGCCGGCCGGCTCCGCCCTGGATCCCGGGAAGAAGTCGCCGGTGGTGGCCGCACGGTAAGAGCCGGGCGTGGCCGGGGTGGGGACGGGGCATTCCAGAGGCTGACAGCGCCCGATGTGTTCTGAGGGAGCTGTTGGGAGCTCGGTGGAGTTGTGGGATGGGCTCCTGGCGCGTCGTGGTTGTGGCTTCTCCCCCCGCTCCGCCTCTCCCGCCGCTCCG
>VZRZ01001347.1:25750-39385 GCA_013398175.1 Climacteris rufus
CTCCGCCTCTCCCGCCGCTCCGTGTCCCCCCCAGCCCCCCGTGTGTGGCAGTGCTGTGGTGACAATGACGATGTTGTGGTGACGGTGCCGTGTTGAGTCCTGGGGTGGCCCCTTCCGTGTGTGCTCCTGGACAAGCTGCAAGGATGTGGTTTTTTTTCCGGTGCTTTTCTGTTTCAAAGGATCTCCAGGTGTTGTCCCGCTCGGGAGGTGACAAAGGTGGCCCGTGGCAGCCCCCGGACAGGACGCGGTGGCACCAGCTCTGCCCTGGTTCTGCCTCGCCCACCCGACCCCAAAAACGATCCCAAAACTCCCAAATCAGAGCCCAAGCCCTTCAAAAGCTTGGGAATGTGAAGTCCCAGCAGGAAGTGACCCAAAATTCCCAGCCTTGCCCTGGCCTTTCAGTGCAGCCCCGCAGAGCCACCGTGAGCCGGTGTCACCCGGTGCCACCCGCTGTCACCCGTGGGTGCCAGGGCACCGGGAGCTCTGGATCCAGGGCAGCCCTTCCCTTGGGAAAAGCTTTTCCGACCCAACCGCCATGGCCACGGGTCCTCCCCGCCGGCGGTGCTGGCACAGGAGGTGACATTGCAGGTGGTGGCCTTGGGAACAAAGTGTCCTGGAGCATCCCGGGGGAGCGCGGGGTGGCTCCGTCCTCCAGCAGGTCCAGCTCAGGGGGACCAAACTGGGAGTACTGGGAGCGGATCCAGGGATCTCTCCCTGCCCCAGGGTGTCGTTCCCTGCGGAGCCGGGTGTCACCCGAGGTGTCCCCTCCCTCATCCCAAGCCAAGTGCATTTGGGGATCCTCTGGAATGGGGGCTGTGCCCGTCTCCAGCAGCGCCGGAAATTCAGGAATCCGGGCTTTTCACAAGCCCTGCCAGGATCCCACCTTTGGGGGGCTGTTTTGGGGACCCCTGCTGGGATCCTTTTCCTGCCGGTGGCATCGGGACATCCCTTTCCGTGTCCCCATCCCTTCCATCCGTGTCCGTCTGATCTCCTGGTTTTCCCCGGAGCCATCTCCCCAATTTCCAGGATCACCCCCTTCTCCATCCTCTCTTCCTGCCTCCCCTGTGATCCCTGTGCTTCCCACGGCTCCGTGCCCCCCGAATCCGGCCCCCAGAGCCTCCCGTGTTCCCACACATCCCGTCCTCGCTCCGCATCCCCCCCCACCAGAATCCAGCCCTTCCAGCCATCCTGCAGAGTTCCATGTTCCCATTTTTCCCTCTTTGGCCTTTCATCTCCAGAGTTTTGGATGTCAAAGGCTTGAAACATTTCCCAGGAAGTTGGTGGTGAATGGAAAATTTAACGGTGGCGGCCCCACTCCCGCACTGTCCGAGTTCTCCGCTTTTTTTTTTTTTTTTTTTATGGAATTGCTGTAAATTTAGGGGATAATGGAAGGAGGGTTAAGTAAGAGGGGGTGACCCAGTTTAGGACTTTTCCAGGCTCTGGAATTGTCCAGAGGAGGGAAATGTCACCTGAATGTCCCTCAGGAGCTGCCTGGAGCCAGAAATGGCCTGGAATTCCACAGGGATGGGGACACTGAAGGGCCCTGGAATTCCGCAGGGATGGGGACATTGAAGGGTCCTGGAATCCCACAGAGATGGGGACATTGAACGGTTCTGGAATTCCACAGGGATAGGGACACTGAANCAGATGGGGACATTGAAGGGTTCTGGAATTCCATAGGGATGGGGACATTGAAGGTCCTGGAATCCTGCAGGGATGGGGACATGGAAGGGTCCTGGAATTCCACAGGGATGGGGACATTGAAGGGTCCTGGAATCCCACACAGATGGGGACATTGAAGGGTTCTGGAATTCCATAGGGATGGGGACATTGAAGGTCCTGGAATCCTGCAGGGATGGGGACATGGAAGGGTCCTGGAATTCCACAGGGATGGGGACATTGAAGGGTCCTGGAATCCCACAGAGATGGGGACATTGAAGGTCCTGGAATTCCACAGGGATGGGGACACTGAGGTGACCTGGAATTCTGCAGGGATGGGGACACTGGTGTGTCCTGGAGTCCCAAAAGGGACACTGAGGTGACCTGGAATTCTGCAAGGATGGGGACACTGAGGAATCCTGGAGTCCCACAAGGGATGGGGACAGTGAAGGGTCCTGGAGTCCCAAAGGGGACACAGAGGGGTCTGGGAATCAATCCCACAAGGAACAGGGACAGTGAGGTGACCTGAAGTCCCACAAGGGACAGTGAGGTGTCCTCAAGTCCCACAGGGATGGGGACATTGAAGGAGCCTGGAATGCCACAGGAATGGGGACACTGAGGTGACCCAGAGTCCCAAATGGAGACACTGGAATCCCACAGAAATGGGGACATTGAACGGTTCTGGAATTCCACAGGGATAGGGACACTGAAGCTCCTGGAATCCCACAGGGATGGGGACACTGAGGGTGTCCTGGAATCCGAGGATGACAACACTGAGGCGTCCTGGAATTCCACAGGGATGGAGACACTGAGGTGTCCTGGAATTCCACAGGGATGGGGACACTGAGGTGTCCTGGAGTTCCAGAAGGGACACTGAGGTGTCCTGGAGTCCCACAGGGATGAGGACACTGAGGTGTCCTGGCCTGATCCCCCCTCCCAGCCCTTCCAGGGGCCGTGGATCCATGGGATGTGGCGGAGCAGCTCCCCCTTCCATTTGGGAATCATCCTGGCATCTGTCCCAGCCCACATTCATCCTGAATTTCCAGCAATTCCATCCAAGGGCAAGGAATTCCCTGCTCCACAACAGCCCCTGGCGCCTTTCCCTGGCCGATCCCTGTGGGAATCCTCCCTGGGAACCCCGGGAAGCCCCAACCCAGGAGTTCCTCCAGCTCTAACTCCGGCTCTGTCTCCTCCCAAGCCGGGCGTCCACGGAAGGACCTTGGACCCGAGGCACTGGGAAAGAGCCCGAGGAATTCTGACAGTGGGAACGTGAGGCCACAGTTCAGGCCACTGCTGGTGACAGTGACAGTTCCGGGGTCCCCGCGTGACCGCCATGAGTGACGGGGACAAGGGACACCTGCAGTGCCCCAGGAGGGCTCAGCTGCTGCAGGCCCCGCCCGGGACGGTGACAGTGACAGCAGAGCAAGGGGACAACTTCCCTCCGTCCGTGCTGGCCTTTGGTGGCCGTGTCCGAGAGCGGCTTCCTCGTGTTTCACCCCCGAATCCTGGGATCCTTGGGGTTGGAAAATCCCTCTGATCCCACGGAGCCCGACCACTCCCAGCGCTGCCCCGTGTCCCCCCGCAAAGTGCCACATCCACACGGCTTCTAATCCCCCCGGGAATGGGGATTCCGCCCCTTCCCGGGACGTCCCGTTCCCGCGCTTTATAAACCTCGGAGGGAAGGAATTTCCCCGGAATCCAACCCCAGCCCGGCCCGGCTCTTGTTGCTCGTTCCCTGGGAGCAGAGCCCTCCACGCCCCGGCCCCACCCTCCCGTGAGGGATCCATGGAGCGGTGCCGGGATCCTGGGAAAGCCCGGGATCCTGGGAAAGCCGCGGGAGAGGGTCGGGATGTGCCGGAGCCGATCCCGGGAGCCGCGCGAGGCCGCAGCGGGTTCGTTGTGTGACGTCCGTGTCCCCAATAAAGCTGACGGTGACCACGAGAGGTGTCTGGGTGTCATTGGTCACACGGCCACTCCCAGGGCTTTGGGAAGCCACATTCCACACCCGGATCCAGCTCCGGCCGCGGGCTCACCGCTCCAGGCGACATTCCCGTTACGTTCCCATCCCGTGTCCCGCTGTCCCGTGCCCGGGCGTGGCCACCCAGCCCCGCCAGGCTCCTGCCATCCATGATCCCCATCAGGGATCCCAAACAGATCCCAAAGAGATCCCAAAAAACCCCACCCCGGCTGCTTCGCCTTTTCCAGCCGATCGGAACGATCCCATAAAGGTTTCATTGCCGGGAATTTGGGATGTGGATGTCCCAGGATTTGTCGAGGTCATTCCCAGCCATCCACTGGGAAGAGCAGAACATCGGGTTTTGATCCGGAGTTTTGAAGTAGGGAGTTTGAAAATTCCAGAACTGCAGGAGCTTTGCTCATCCTGAGGGTTTATCCAGGGAAATCCCAGCCGCAAATTTCCAGCAGGTGCCCATCCAGAGTTTTCCTTAGCATTCGTAAATATCCAAGGCAGCTTCCAGGAGAGTCCTGATGTTTTTGCAGCTCCAGAGCCGGGCCAGGGAGAGCTTTTCCAAGGGGTCCTGGCTCCTGGTGACTCCCCAGGAGCATCCCAAAGGTCCCAGTTGGAAGCTCCAGATCCAAGGGAAGCTTTTCCGAGGTTTCTTTGTGTCTTTGCTTGTTTATTTCTTTACCTTTAAATCCCAAAAAAGGCTTCCGGGAAGCAGAACCTGAGCTGCCAAGCGGGAACGTTTCAGGTGCCGCTCCGCAATTCCACAAATCCCTTTGTGTTCCCACAGATCTGAGGGAGACAGAGAAGAAACTTGAGCCCTTTGGGGGTTTTAGTTCCTTAGGGTAAAGCTGCCTCTTTTTTCCCACTCCTGAATGAATTCCACGTCACCGAGCCGGTGTCACGTCCCAGCACAAGCTTGGAGTTGCACCCCCTGTTTCCTTGTAGGCTCAGGGGCCAAATTCCCAGGATTTGGGGTGGAAATTGAGGGAATCGTGGGGAGGGGAGGAAAAGGGGGATTGGCATCGCTAAGCAAGGGAGGGTGGGAATATGGGAGGTGTGGGGAGGAGGTGGCCACGTTTGAGGAAGAGGTGTCCAAACTTGGGAAGGAGGTGGCCAGGATTGGGAATGGGGTGACCAGGATTGGGAATGAGGTGACCAGGATTGGGAATGAGGTGGCCAGGATTGGGAAGGAGGTGGCCAGGATTGGGAAAGAGGTGACCAGGTTTGGGAAGGAGGTGACCAGGATTGGGAAGGAGGTGACCAGAGCTGGGAAAGAGAGGGTGAGGACTGAGTAGGAAGTGGCCAGGTTTGGGAAGGAGATGTCCAGGACTGGGAAGGAGGTGGCCAGGATTGGGAATGTGGTGGCCAGGACTGAGGGGAAGATGATGAGGATTAGAGAGGAAATGGCCAAATTTGGGAAGGAGGCGGCCAGGATTGGGAATGTGGTGGCCAGGACTGAGGGGAAGATGATGAGGATTAGAGAGGAAATGGCCAAATTTGGGAAGGAGGTGGCCAGGATTGGGAATGTGGTGGCCAGGACTGAGGGGAAGATGATGAGGATTAGAGAGAAAATGGCCAAATTTGGGAAGAAGGTGGCCAGGATTGGGAAGGAGGTGAGCGAGACTGGGAATGTGGTGGCCAAGTTTGAGGAGGAGGTGACCAGGACTGGGAAGAAGGTGGTCAGGATTGGAATGGAGGTGGCCAAATTTGGGAAGAAAGTGACCAGGATTGGGATGGAGGTGGCCACGCTCCCTCCCACGTGGCTCCATGGATTTCCCTTCCCATGGGAAGAGGCTTCTCCAGGGGGCCACAGGCATGGTGGGGCAGGAGATCTCCCAGATCCCCTTCCCACCAGGTTTCCATGGAATTCTCCCAGCCTTCTCCAAGGACACCAGGCTGAGGATGGGGCCATGGGGGAGCACAGGGATGAGCTCATGGAGGCTGAGCCATGGAAAAACGGGAATTCTGAGGAGGCTGCATTGAGAGGGCACTTCCAGCCCTTGATCCCGGATTATCCCGAGCTGCCACTGGATCTGGAAAGGGTTTGATGCCTACAAGGAGACAGGGTCCCAGCACATGTCCCGTCACGGTGTCACCCCCGTGCTGGCTCCACCCATCCCGGCATCACTGCTCACCCCCATCCCAAGGAAAAGGAACTTGGGCTTCTCCAACCCTCAGGGAATTTGGGAAGAGCAATGAGTGGTGGCTGGAACTCCATGGGATGAGCCCTGGGAGGCTCCAGAGGGAAGAGTCAAAGGTGACCGAGTCTGGCTCGGGGTGTTCCCACCAAACAGGGATTTGTCCCCTCTTCCATGAGGTGGGAATCATGGAAAAAGGGCTTTTCCTTGGAGGAATCCAGAGGGATCCGTTCCAGTTGGAGTTCAGAGCAGCGAGGAGGGAGGGAGGGAGCTCCGGGTGCTGCCTTGGGATCTCCCATGGGAAGAGATTGACTTGGGAAGCCCAAGGGCAGCACATGAGGAGTTGGGAATTTTCCTATGGATACCAGCCCTAAATTCCCTTTTCCTGCTGGGATCAGAGAAGGAGATCAAGAACTCCTGGTTAGGACACCCCGACCCTGTTGGAGTTACTCCCTGACCCCGGGATTGCTCCGGATTGTCCCTGCTCCAGGAAGGACCAGGACAGAGCTCGTGGATAAATCCCCATTCCCAAAATCCAGGCAAATCCCAGCTGGAGCCTGAGACCCCCTTGGATTGGGACCGCTCCTCTCCATCCCTGCTCCGGTGTGGTGGGATGCTTTTCCCAAGGGATAACCCAAAATCTTCCCAAATCTTCCCAAATCCACCGAGGCAGCGCCACGTTCCCAAACCCAACTTGGGGCCGCGGCGTTCCCGAGGTGTCCCCGCTCCCGGCTCAGCTCCGGCATTCCCTCCCCGTTCCAAAGGGATAAAATTGGGAATAATCCCGGGATTTTGTGGCATTTCCAAACCTGGAGCTCCCAGTCCTTGTCCGGGCAGGATGAGGCAATTCCATCCTTCCCGAGGGGTCGGAGAGCTCAGCAGGGATTCCCAGCGAGCTCCCGCAGGGAAGAGCTGTGGTTATTCCCACTGGGAAGCACCGATTCCCCCAGGAACGCCCCCTGGCCCGTAGGGGTGGCCGATGTCACCGTCACTGTCACCGACCGCGGGGGGGACATGGAAAAACCTGGGAATGTCGTGTCGGCTGCTCGGTGTTGGTTTGGCTGTCGGGCATTTTTCTCATGCATTTGTTGTTTCCTTCCTTTCCCAAATCCCTGCCCTTCCCAAATCCCTGTTCCATCCCAAATCCCTGCCTTTCCTAAATTCCTCTCCTTCCCAAATCCCTCTCCTTCCCAAATCCCTGTTCCTTCCCGAATCCCTGTTCCTTCCCAAACCCCTGCCTTTCCCAAATCCCTGCCCTTCCCAAATCCCTGTTCCATCCCAAATCCCTACCTTTCCTAAATTCTTCTCCTTCCCAAATCCCTCTACTTCCCAAATCCTTGTTCCTTCNCCAAAGCCCTACCTTTCCTAAATTCTTCTCCTTCCCAAATCCCTCTACTTCCCAAATCCTTGTTCCTTCCCGAATCCCTGTTCTTTCCCAAACCCCTACCTTTCCCAAACCCCTGCTTTTTCCTAATCCCTGCTCTTCCCAAATCCCTGTTCCTTCCCAAATCCCTGGCTTTCCAAAATCCCTGCTCTTCTCAAATTCCTGTTCCTTCCCAAATCCCTCTCCTCCCCAAATCCCTGCTCTTCCCAAATCCCTGTGTCATCCCAAACCCCTCTCCTTCCCAAATCCCTGCCTTTCCCAAACCCCTGCCCTTCCCAAATCCCCGTTCCATCCCAAATCCCTGCTCTTCCCAAATCCCTCTCCTTCCCAAATCCCTCTCCTTCCCAAATCCCTGCCTTTCCCAAACCCCTGTTCCTTCCCAAATCCCTTCTCTTTCCACATTCCTGTTCCTTCCCAAATCTCTGCTCTTCCCAAATCCCTGTCCTTCCCAAATCCTTGTTCCATCCCAAATCCCTGCTTTTTCCTAATCCCTGTTCTTCCCAAATCCCCATTCCATACCAAATCCCTCCCCTTCCCAAACCCCTGCTCTTCCCAAATCCCCGCCTTTCCCAACCCCCTGCCTTTCCCAAATTCCCATTCCTTCCCAAATCTCTCTCCTTCCCAAATCCCTTTCCCTCTCCTCCTCCCTGTCTTCCCAGCCCTCCCAGCAGCTCTGTCGCTGTCCAACCCTCCCGGCTTTGGCTGAATCCATGCAATTCCAACCGCCCCATTCCCGCAGCGCCCATCCCGATTTCCCGCCCTCCCTCCATTCCCATTCCCCCCCTGCCTCTCCCATTCCCAACCTCCCTTCCAAGCCCAGCTCGGGGTCTCTGCACTCCGATGTCCCAGCGGTGCCCGAGGCCGGATTCCCGCGGTTCTCCCGGCCCCTCCCCCCGCCAAAAATCCCTCGGGATCGACGTCCGGTGGCTTCTTTTCCGTGTGGCGCTTCCCGGACCGGAGCTAACACTTCTCTCATTGCCTCTTTTCCTGCTTCCATGTGCATGTCCCGCTGCTCTGTCTCTAGATCCGCCTCTGGCCTCCGGAGGGTGGGCGAGTTGTGTAAGTGAGCACGTTCCCATTCCATAGCTCCATCCCAGCGGGAATGTTCCCGTTCCTCGCCCTGTGCGGTATTCCCGAGGTTTTGGAGGCTGGCCTGGCATGTGGCGACCCCGGGAGCGTGGCCCTGTCCCCCTGTGCTGTGGTGGCGTGTCCTGTTCTTCCCGCTGAGGAAATTCCCTCGGGATCCCGGGGGGTTTGGTGCGGGAGGAGGGGATGGGATGGGGGATGGAAGTCCCGGGAAGGGTGGGAGAGACACCAGGAAGGGGGAGAGGACCCCAGAAAAGGTGGAAGAGATCCCAAGAAGGGTGGGAAAGATGCCAGGAAAGGAGGGAGAGACCCCAGGAAGGGCGGGAAGGATCCCAGGAAAGGTGGAAGACACGCCAGGAAGTGGGAAAGAATCCTAGGAAAGGTGGGAGAGTCCCAGCAAGGGTAGGGAAGGACCCCAGGAAGGGTGGAAAAGATCCCAGGGAAGGTGGAAAAGGTCCCAGGAAAGGTGGGAAAGATCCCAGGAAAAGAGGAAAGGACCTCAAGAAGAGGGAAAGGATCCCAGGAAAGGTGGGAGAGATCCCAGGAAGGGTGGGAAGGATCCCAGGAAAGATGGAAAAGATCTCAGGAAGGGTGGGAAAGACGCCAGGAAATCGGGGAGAATCCGAGCAAAGGTGGGAGAGACCCCAGGAAAGGTGGAAAAAATCCTAGGAAATGTGGAAAAGATCCCAGGAAAGGTGGGAAAGGTGGAAAAGGTGGAAAAGACCCCAGGAAAGGTGGGAAAGGTGGAAAAAGTGGAAAAGGTCCCAGGAAAGGTGGAAGAGACCCCAGGAAAGGTGGGAGAGACCCCAGGAAAGGTGGGAGAGATCCCAGGAAGGGTGGGAAAGATCCCAGGAAGGGTGAGAAAGATCCCAGGAAAGGTGGAAAAGACCCCAGGAAAAGACCTCAGGAAGTGGGAAAGGTTCACGGGAAGGTTGGGAGAGACCCCAGAAAAGGTGGAAAAGATCCCAGGAAAGATGGAAAAGACCCCAGGAAAGGCGGACGAGACCTCAGGAAGGGTAGGGAAGGACCCGAAATAGAGTGGAAGAGACCCCAGGAAGTGGGAAAGGACCCCAGGAAAGATGGAAAAGACTCCAGGAAAGGTGGGAAGGCCCCAGCAAGGAGGGGCTGAGCATCCCCATTCTGATCCCAGCAAATCATGGATGCAGCCATGGCTGCACCGGGATTCCCCAGGACAGGGGGTCCCAGGCTCCCCCTCTGGAGCAAAAATTCCATGAGGCAGAGGTGGGAACAGCTGAGCTCCTGCTCCATCCCACTCCCACAGGGAAGTCACCCACAGAGGGAAAATCGGGATCCAGGGATTCCCCCCGCTTCTCCCAGCGACAGGCCAGGATCCCAGTACATCCCAGTTGCTCCCAGAGCTGCTGGAATCCCTTCCTGAGCCTGTCCAGGCGGAATCCTGGGAAAAGCCGTTCCTGCCCCTTCCTTTGGGCTGGATGGGGGGATCCATGGGATTGGGAGGGCCGGAGAATTCCCCCTGGGAATTTCCCAGCGTGCATGGCCGGCTCTGTGCTCCTGGTTGTGCTTCCTCTGTGTCGTCCCCGTGTCCCGTCCTCGTGTCCCGTTCCGTGTCCCAGCTCCCGGAGCCCCTGTTCCCGTTTGATTTTTTTCCTTGTCCTTCTCTGCATTCCTGAGGCTGCAGCCCCATCCCGGGAGAGCCGGAGGGATCCCGACACTCCGGGAATGCCGGGGGCCGCCATCCCGCTTTCCCGACGGCTGCTGGATGCCATTCCCAGGGATTTGCTCTGCTCCCGGGTGGGGCAGAGGCGTGGGATGCTCGGAAGCCTCCAGGGTCGTTCTGGAGGTTTTTCCTGGATGTGGGGGGCTCATCCCATCGGATCCAGCCGTGGATTCATTCCCGCAATCCCGGCGCTGGTGTCACGGAGCGTTGGGATATTTGGGGATCACCAGGGGGGACCTGTCCCCTGTGTTGGCACTGGGGGCACTGGGATCATCCCGAGGCTCATCCCAGGGCTCATCCCAGGGCTCATCCCGAGGCTGCCGGGCACAGGGCAGTGGGAATTCTGTGTCCTGCTCCCATGCCTGATCCCGGATCCTTTGGGATGGTGGTGTCCCACCCACCGGCGTGACTGGGACCAGGAAAACTTTGGACAGTGTTTGATCCTTGCCCAGTATCCCTGCCCAGTTCCCAGGATCCCTGCCTGGCTCTCAGTATCCCTGTCCCATTCCCAGTATCCCTGTCCCAGTTCCCAGGATCCCTGCCCAGTATCCCTGTCCAGTTCCCAGTATCCCTGTCCCATTCCCAGCATCCCTGTCCAGTTCCCAGCATCCCTGTCCAGTTCCCAGCATCCCTGTCCAGTTCCCAGTATCCCTGTCCCATTCCCAGTATCCCTGCCCAGTTCCCAGTGTCCCTGTCTGGCTCCCAGGATGAGCCAGGGTTTGGGTTGGGATCGGGATCAGGGTTGGGGTTAGATTAGGAATGGGGTCAGGATTGGGGTTTGGGTTAGGAATGGGATCAGGATCAGGTTTAGGGTGAGGATCAGGGTCAGGATCAAGGTTGGGGTAGGATTGGGATCAAGATCAGGATTGGGGTTAGGATTGGGATCAGGATCAAATCAGAGTTAGGATGAGGGTTAGGGTTAAGTTTAGGGTCAGGTTTAGGGTTAGGCTCATGGTCGGGATCAGGGTCAGGGTTAGGATCAGATCAAGGTAAGGTTTAAGTTTGGAGTCAGGATTAGGGTCAGGTTCAGGGTCAGAATCAGAGTCAAGGCTGAGTCGGGATTAAGGTTAAGTTTAGGGTCAGGTTTAGGCTCATAGGATCAGGTTCAGCGTTAGGATCAGGATTAGGATTAAGGTTAGGATCATAGTCAGGGTCAGGGTCAGCATTAGGATCAGGATTAGGATTAGGGTTAAATTTAGGGTTAGGATCTGAGTCAGGATTAGGGTCAGCATTAGGATCAGGATTAGGGTTAAGTTTAGGATCAGGATTGGGGTCAGAATCAGGGTTAGGATCAGGTTTACACTTGGGATCAGGGTTAGGATCGGGGCTAGGCTTTGTTTAGGATCAGGGTTGGAGGAAAGTCCATAGGAAGCTCAGAGGAAGATCCACAGGAAGGTCGGGAAAAGGTCCACAGGAAGGCCGGAAAAAATTCCATAGAAAGGTCAGGAAGATCCGTAGGAACGTCAGAAGAACGTCCATAGGAAGGTCGGAAAAATATCCATAGAAAGGTTGGAAAAAATTCCATAGCAAGGTCGGGCAAAGATCCATAGGAAGGTTGGAGGAATATCCGTAGGAATGTTGGAGGAAGATCCATAGGAAGGTCAGGAAAAGGTCCTTAGAAAGGTCAGGAAGATCCATGGGAAGGTCAAAAGAACGTCCATGGGAAGATTGGGAAAAGGTCCATAGGAAGGTTGGAAAAAATTCCATAGGAAGTTCAGAGGAAGATCCATAGGAAGGTTGGAGGAATATCCGTAGGAAGGTTAAAGGAGAATCCGTAGGAAGGTTGGAAAAAATTCCATAGGAAGTTCAGAGGAAGATCCATAGGAAGGTTGGAGGAATATCCGTAGGAAAAGGTCCATAGAAAGGTCAGGAAGATCCATGGGAAGGTCAGAAGATCATCCATAGGAAGACTGGAAAGCGATCCATAGGAAGATCAAAAAAAGATCCATAGGAAGCTTGGAATGAGATCCATAGGAAGGTCGGGAAGATCCATGGAAGTTCGGAAAAAGGCGGATGTGGCCACAGCCCCGAGCTCCGCATCGGATCCTTTGGGAATTCCCATCCCTGAGCTCATCCTGGATGTGGTCACAGCCCCAGACTTCGGGAGAAGCGCTGGGAATCTCAGGGGACGATTCCAGGGATTTGAGGGCCACTGTGGAACACGGGAAGCTTTTCCAGGGAACAGGGAATCATTTCCCTTGGGAACCATTTCCCTTGGGATTCATTTCCCTGCCCTTGCCTTTGGAAGTCTGGGAGAAGCTCGGACCAGGATGTGGAGTTCCAAGGAAGATCCTTCATCCCTTAAAATGGCTCCTTGGAAAAATCTGCTCCCTCCAGGACTGGCATTCCCAGAAGGCCTTGTTATCCATAAATTCCCGTTCCTTCGGACAGGATCCCACTCCGCCAGCCGGTGTTCCCCTGCTTCCAGGATCCCAGTCTGCCCCATTCCTGCTGCTTTTCCAAAGGCTCCTTTTCCTGGTTGTACCAACAGAACGATCCCAGGAACAATCCCAGCAATCCCAGGAACAATCCCGGCAATCCCAGAAACAATCCCGGCAATCCCAGGAATTATCCCAGAAATCCCAAGAATAATCCCAGCAATCCCAGGAATTATCCCAGCAATCCCAGAAACGATCCCAGGAATGATCCCAGCAATCCCAGGAACATTCCCAGCAATCCCAGGAATGATCCCAGCAATCCCAGGAACGATCCCAGGAACGATCCCAGGAATTATCCCAGAAATCCCAGGAACAATTCCAGCAATCCCAGGAACGATCCAGCAGCTGCCGGGCTCCGGAGGTGCCACAACCGGGATTTGTGGTATCGGAACTGACTGGAGCAGCTCCTGGAGAAACTGGGAGCACCGGGAACGCCGCACCAGGAATGGGAAATGGAGCTCCCCGCTTCCATGGATTCGGGGTTGCCCTGAGGAAAAGCAGACAATTCCACGGGGTTCCTGGAGCCTGGAAAAGCAGAACTATGGGAGAGCAGCATCCCAAAGTGTGGGTGATTCCCTAAGGAATCAGCTGGGATCCAGAGAAGATGTTGGAGCCTGGGATTGGGATTCCAGGCTGGGAGCTGGGAATCCAGGGCATGGATGGGATCCATGGAGGAACACAGACTGAGTAGTGCCCACCTGGAATTCCCAACGGGAATTCAGCCACATCCACAGGCCTGGAATGTCCCTTTGGCCTCTCCATGGCCGGTCCTTCCCGACTGCCCCTCCTGGGATCCAGCAGGTCCAGAACTTTCTCTCCATCGCTTCCTGAAGAGCCAAGATCCAGCTGGGATCCGTGGTCCTGGCCCTTCCTATTCCCTGGCTCATTCCTCAAGGGCATCCAGCTTTTCCCTGTGGGAGCTTCCCGCAGGTGATTCCTCATCCTGAGGCCTCTCAGCCCCCTCTGGAAGCAGAGAAATGGGAATTTTAGTGGGAATGTGGCTCATCCCATGGATCTTCGGCCGTGTTCAGCTCATCCCGCCAGAGCCACGGATTTCAGGGATCGTTGGAGCTCATTCAGATTCCCAAAACCAGGATCTGGCACAGACTGCAGCCCTGGGACAGCATTCCAGAGGGTCCCTGTTTTCCAGGATGATGGGAGGCAGAGAGTGGGAGTGGCAGGGAAACCGAGGCACCGGGATGCAGGAATTTTATGGGATGGTTCCCAGGACGAGCGGAGTGGCAGGGATGGGATGGGATGGGATG
>VZRZ01001361.1:0-12225 GCA_013398175.1 Climacteris rufus
GCATCAATAACACTCTCGACAAGAGAGAAGCTGGTTTGCAGGGCTCAGTACGTCTAACTGGTGAGCTCAGAAGAGAACAAGCCGGTGAGTCCAGCTTCTGCTCCAGCACTGTGGCACTCTGCCAGCCCTGGCCAGGCAAACAGTGTGATACCGGAACACCAGGGCTTGCATCAGCATCAGCAGTACAGCTTCTCAGGTGATAAAGCACAGAGAAGCCATGTGGAGGACTTTTTAGTACTCTGGGGATGGGATTTGGCTATCCCCCCATCCACAATCAACAGTGCTCTTTTCCCCCTCTTCCTCTTTTCTTTCTCTTCTGTTTTAGCAAGGGGAATATTTCATGTACTCAGAATAGCTGGAAGACTTACAAGGAGAGATGGACAGCAGGACAAAATATCTGTTCACCATACAGAGTGAGAAATAGAAATAACATACAGTAAAATAATCTGTTTCTTCCTTTTTCCTCATGTTGGCCTGGTGGTAAGCAAATGCTCAGGGGCACATGCTGCCCCAGCCACTGTGGGGATGTAGTAAGCACCCAGGCATGTGACTGATTTCCAAAGGTATTTTTGCAATGTTAGTGAAAATTTAAGCTCAAATAGTAGCTAAAATGAAATCAAGACAATAAACTACAATCATTCTGCCAAAAGAGATACCAATATTGAGTGGGAGTGAGCAGAATTTCCTGTGCTGGGCATGCTTACAGGCTGGAGGGGAATCTTTTATTACTTCCCTATTTGTCACGTTGAACAGATGTATAGAAAACAGAGACAGCAAGCAGAAATCAGATTTTTTCCTCTCTGAGTTTCCTTTTATATTCTTCTAAATGCAAATACCTAAGTTACCATGTTTTCTATCTGTCTTGTCTGTGAAATGAAAACAATCCTTTCTGCAGGTTTTCCCTGTTAGTCCTTTTGCTTTCCCTTTTATTCAGAGTTTCTGAATGGAAGGTAACAACCTAAGGTGCTGCTGAGAAAGCAGTTAACAGCCATTCATTCTGTGCAGGCAAATAAACAGAGGGCGTAAGCAAAGAGGAAGAAAGAAAATAATGATAGAGGACACGCTGTACTCTCATGTTTAATCTGTCAGTGAACTAGCATGGACATCTGGTACCACTGTGCCAATACTTTACTTTTATGGTTGACTGATAAATTATCAGATTAATCTGATGTCTAGCAACTATCAATTAACACTTTGGAATTAGATATAATTGATAACGCCTTAATTTCTCTGTTGTTTTCTTCCAGACAACATGTCTCCAAAGAACTGAGACCCCCTCCCAGTTAGAACTAATAATATTCTTCATCTCTTATCTTGCCATACTGTGTGCATGCGGGGATGGATGATTTGGCAACACGTTTGTATTCACATTGTCATAAATACACCCTGTGCCTGGGACAGCCTGAGGTACATGATTGATGGCGCTGTCCTTAAAACATTATCAACTTTGTGAAATCAATCAATAGAAGCTATTGTGGCAGAGAAAACAAGGGAGGCTTTTCTTAAAGTAGATTGTGTACTGCCACTTCATTCTGGAATGTTTGCTGGTGGAACAGAGTCCCTGAGACAGGCACTCCCCTGCAATGACTCATCCATGTGCCAAAGTAACTTCAGAGTTATGCTCAGAGAATTAACAATGGAGCACTAAGGACAAACTCAGCAGACACAAGATGACATATGTCATGAAAATATAAATCACACAGACACTCAACTACATCATGGATTAAATCTCTGAAATGAACCTATTGAGGAAGTATATGTGGGGGCAGGGGTAGTCTGTTAACGCTGCTGGCTGACACTGCCTGCTGCAACATTCTCTCCTCGCTGTTCTAAGCTAAAACTTTACAGAATTGGAGAATTTTTTCAGCCCAAAGGTTTTTTTTCTTTTTGGAAATTTGGCCATAGCAAATCAGCTGGTTTTGTAGGTGAAACTACAGAAAATCACCTGTTTTTTTTTTTTTTGTTTGTTTTATTACAGTAATTGGATAATCTCTTTGGTTGCTGAGCCTGGGCTTTCCCTTGGCTCCTGACATGTTTCTCTCTGCTAGACCTGCATTCTCAGTATTTACAGCCAGGATGCAGGTTAATGTTGTACAGAAAACTTCCACCCTGGCATCACTGTGTTTTGAGTGCTTACCTTGGCAACATTTGTACTTTGCTGATGGGACGGACCTGCCTGCATAGGATGGAAGATCAACTAAGCCAGTGTCTCTGCTAGAACCACTGACAGGTCAGAAGAAGTGTAAACCATACTCTTTATTTAGCTAATACAGCTAGAGCACAGCTCACAATGATAAAGGAAGAGCACTTTCCCAATAAAAACAAGGATAAGGGAGGGCTGAAAGGTTGCTGATTCAGCTCTTTGGAGCACAGACTTCCTTACTTCAGATAAACTGCATCCAGTCTGTCAAGAACCAAGCATCACACGCAGTGATCAATGAAGTGGAAATGCCATAGGAATCTATACATACTGTTAGCCTCAAAGAAGGACTGTTCAGGAAAATTACTGTGAATGCTTACCTCAGCATTCATGCTTTTTACATTTGTAAGCCCAGCTGCTCTGCTTTCCTGTCTGCTGTACCCTGTCATTGACAGAAGTAATGATCATGGCATGGGGAATATATAAATATGCATCACTTCATACCTAGTAAACTAAACCAACAGCTATATGGTGACAGAGAAAAGGTAGAAATTTCATCTCCCTTATTCCCATTGCATTTTAATGACAGATACAGTGGGATTTCCTTGAAGAAGTCCCCGTGAGCTCAAGACTGAGGAGTGACCTGTCCTCACAGCATGAGGACAGCCTTGGAGAAATGGCTGGAAACAAGACCCACTTCTGCAAGAGCCTCCCTGAAAAAGGTACTCACTTTTGGACACTGAGAAATGCTCTTCTGAACCTGTGTGCATAGAGCCATGGGACATGGCAAGTTCCCTCCTGCTGCCTGGGGTGAGGAGGAGGCACCAGCTGAACACGCTGAACATCGCACTGGGAACCATGATAAAACAAAATGTACATAAACCAAGCTACAAGGTGAATGATATAAATGACCATTCTAAAGGTCCGTGTTCACCAACAGCCACAACCTAGTCACTCCTTACATTTGGAAAAACAAACCACTGTAAAAAATATTTTCAAAATATTTTCAAAATATTGTTCTTCTCCACAACACCACCTAAACAAGATCCATCCAGCTGCACACAAGTACTTGCTAAGCAGAGATCATGCCTGAAGGAGAAAAGGGTTTGCTGGGGGTGAATATCTCTTTCTCCTCAGGACACATTGAAATAGCACTTCATATCCAGGACCCAGAGTTTGCCCTGTGGCCCTGCTAAGGACAGTGACAGCTTGGCACCGGTCAAGGGCTGCCCCAGGGCGTTCACTCTGTCCTGGCCCAGAGAAAGGCTCTGTGCTTCTCCAGTATTGTCAAAGCAGTTTGCAAACACACAACTAACAAGAGGCAGTGAAAGCAGCATTGCTTAACAGCAGATTACAGAGCTGTGAATGAGATTCACAGCTATGTTACTCACAGTTATCTTACTCCGTCTTCGATATTTTATTTCAATGTCATAAACACAATTTTATTCATTGTAAAAAAACATTTGGGGAGCATGCTGAATCATTTATTATTTGAAGCAGCCAAACAAATTGCTTGTCAAAACAGATTTTAAAACTTAACACAGTATCTCATGTAATGAAGTGCAGTTTAGAAAGTGCAGGGTGTACCCTCCCCAGTTTTAAATCCTCTCCAAAAATCTGGTCAAAGGAGCTGCTTTTGAATGTTTAATTCATAGATGCTGGTTTTTTTCTCAGAGCAGGTATGTGCCTGCACATTCTGCAATGCTTCCAGCTGCTTCCATCTCACTCTGAGCAATGAGGGCTCTTCAGCATCCCTGATGCCCTTCCACAAGGCACACACACCTGAAGCCTGTTCTGAAACCAGAGGCAAGTTTCACCACTTGACCCATCCACAGTTCCTGACTTTGCAGAAGCAATGGTGTATCCTAAACACTAGTTCTGTGACTGGTTCTGTGGGATCTAGCTTAGCAGAAGAGCTCCCTGAGTCTTTCTCAGTGTGTTAGATTCAAACATCAATTTGCTGGGCTAGGAAGCCCAGCACCTCGTGGACAGCAGCTGCCTCCAGAGAACTCCCTGAGCTAGTGCAGCCCCAGTAAAGCCCTCACTCACATGCACCACAACACTGGTATGCCAGTGATTCACTGAAAATTGCTTAAGTTATCTCAAACCTTGTTACAGACACTAATGTAAACCACAGCTAATTCTTATTTCTCACTGTGGCTTTCAACCAAATAACTGTATCAAAGAATAATGTAAGATGAAGGCAAAAAATTGAAGGAGAACTATAATGGAATTTCACATAAACCATGACAGAACATACTGTCAAACTTCTCAATTTCACCAAATTCAATTAACACTCTATTGCATGCAACGCAAGTTGGAGATAGCCCTCATACGACAAAGAAGTTCTTGCAGGCAGCAGGTGTCTATCTGGTTCCTACTCCGAGGAAATACCAAAGCAGAAATGTTGGTCACACACAATGCTTTAGACAACTTCCCAGTGCCACAAGGCTGCGTTCAGCATTGGGACTCCGGCTGCATCACAGCAAGGTGAGGAACACAGCAACTGGATGGGAGGATACCTGACAGCAACCTGTCTCATCCATAGGGCCTGTCTTTTTTTACTATTTGTTTGGGACTGTCCAGCAGCTGTATGTTACCTTGAAGCACCACTGTGCTTAATGCTCATAGAGGTAATTTTTGTGTTACATTAAACTTATACTTTATGTCTTTAGGTGCTGAGCTTTACACTTTTAAAGATTTGAGAGAACAGATAACACCTACTGGCAGAGCATCCGCCCAGGAGTGAGATGGATGGTGGGAGCCCTCCCACAGGACTCACCCTAGGGAAAGGATGGAAATCTGCCCATGGAACACGAAATTAACAAACAGTCCACCAGTTGCTGCACTGAGAGTGTAAGGCAGAAGAAATGAGGACAGAAAATCTGAAGCTCTGCCACATCCACGGCTTCTTGCCCTTCCATGAGTCCGCAGCATCCCTGGTGCGAGGGGCTGCAACCTGCACCTGCTGCTGCACCACAGCTCTGCAAAAGGCCCAAGGTGCTCCATGAGCAGCAGCTAAATTCTCTGTCCTTGTTTAAACATTCATAGGACACTATTCTTTTCAAAGCATGTTTCAATGTCTATGAGAACATCTAAAATAGCAGAAAACACAGTTATAAGGTATCAGTCAGGCTTGCAAAACTGTCCCCAAAAAAATCACAGGATCAGCATCTGATCCATTACCAGCTTTTTACCTTCAGAGCAATTATTCTGCAGGCTTTCAAATTCAAATTCTGTCATTTCAAATTTTATTTGCAGTTAAGATTGCCAGAGCCAAAAAAGAAACAGGAAGGCTTTAGCATGAAATTGATTCCTGCTGTTTTGAAGATACGTCAATTATTAGAGACTTGATTAAACAACAGCTCTTATGTATCTTCCCATTTCCCCCTTGTTACCTTGTTTAAACATTTTTAAATATTATTTGTTAAAATAAAAGGAAAAAAAACGAAAAAGGTATTTCCCTGAATTTAATTTTCAAAGATTTTATGAATTTACTTTTCTGCAGTGAAATTATCATGTTGACTTTTTCTTTGTACTACAAGGGAACAAAGATATGGGAAAAAAGTTTCAAAAGATTTAAGAACACAAAATATGCCAAAACTGTGAATGGAGATACAAAATCACAAAGCTCTCCATCAGGAGGTTCGAACACCTAAGAAAACATTTAAGTAAGAGGCAAAAGTTCTCTAAGTATATTAAGAGGTGTGAAATAAATGAAATAAATTAGTGAAAACTGCAGAAAAAAAGTCATGACCTAGCAGAATCTGTATTTAGCTGGATGTAATGTCTCCTCTACTCTGCAGATAGAGGTTTCACACTTGGGGCTTTTTGGTCCACCTGGCATGAAAATAACAGCTGTGATTTAACATCACTTTTTGACATGAAGGAAACTGCTTGTCAGCATGGTCTCAACATCTCAGCTGTGTGCCTGTATCAACACTCATTGTAAGATATGGCACAACAAGCACACATTACACCTTGGGATAATTTTCATCTCAAATGCATCTTCCTTCAATTTGTTTCATGCCATTTTCTATTATATGCCAAGTCTTGGAATACCATTGGCTCCAATTATTGCCCAAAAAATAACTGGAGCCAGAGGTGGCTCCACCTCTGGAGTGTGTTGGAGACTGTACAATAACAGGAGACTCAGAGTGTGTTGGAGACTGTACAATAACAGGGAAACTCTTCATTTGAACTCTAGACCATAGGGCATTTTTTTCCTAAGTATGAATGTCAGAAATTGTGGGGTCTTCAGCAGTGACAGGGAATGGTAAAATGAAGAGCAGTCTCAGACTGTGGTACATGATCTAGGAACATTTTAGAAACTTTGAGGAGAAACATAAGTACATCCTTCACCTGAATGAAAAATTGCTCATAGCCAGCCCAGTTTGGAGTGAGGAACTGGATGAAGATCTTCCATATCTCCAAAAGGAGGCTGTGCCAGTTGGATGTCTGGTCATGCAAGCTGGATGTGTCAAGAGGAGGAAATAAAAATCCAAGAGCCAGCAGCAAGGTGTTACAGAGATGAGGTGGATTCAGGCTCTTCCGCCCTGCCAAGTGTTCTAATCACTTGGCTAATGGGCTTCTGCCATCATATTCTAACAAAGCACCTGCCTGTCTGCTACACCATACTTATAAGGGCTCAAAAATTAATTACTGTGTATGTGGCAAATTAACAATTTCAGCATTTCCAGTAAACTAATTGATAAAAATCATTCCCCCTACTCTGCCCATCCTCTGGCTCCCCTCTTCCAAGTACTTTTCCTGCTTGTTCTCTGTGGTCTTTGCTGCGTCTGAGCTCCTGTGAAGTGCAATTTCTTAAGCTTACTGTAGTTAGTACACCTAACACCAACCAAGTATTTAGTCCCTGGACTATGATTTTGCCCTGTAACACAGAGTGAGGAAAAAATTCTGTTTCTGGGAGGCACCATAATCCTCATCAAAATATTTCCTGATGTTGGTTGCTCATTACTCATCTCACTGGCTGTGTAGCTGATGAATTTCAAAGCAAATCGCAGCCCATTTTGCATGGAGAGAGGAAGCTGGAATATCATCTGACACTGACATTGGGAAAAAAAAACAAAGCATTAGCATTAAATTATCTACTCCCAGATAATTTCGCAGATGAATCACCATAAAAGGCTCTGAAATGGTCTCTCGCTCTTTTTCTTTGCATAACATTTCATTGTACTCTAGACTTGAGTAACTATAATTTATCAGGCTTCTGTCTGCAATCAGGGCATTGTTTTCATCAGAGTCCCTGATCATGGAAGAAGTGGCAAGGCTAAGTTTGCAAGGCTGGAGGATTGACCTGTAAGCAGCAGAGCACAAATCAGGGATCCCCAATGAGAGGAGGGTGCTCTAATATAAAGTAGAGCACTGCTGGATGCTAGTGATACCCCCCATCGCCTCCTCTGGACAGTATTCAAGGCTTTTACCTTTGTAGTAATTATTCATGAGGAAAGCCCATAGTAAAGCATGGCTTGACTAGCCCAGGCACTGGATGATTGCAGGGCTGTCCACTATGCTCAGAGAGGCCACCTCTGGCTCTCTCTTCAATAAAACATAAGCTATCACAGCAACTGCAGTGATTGACATAATGGGATTTTTTTCTGGATCAGACTTTAGCCTGCTGTGCCCTTTTTCCCTGACCAGAAGCCTGTGCCAGTCCCCCTCCCAAGCCTGCTCCAGGTCTGACCTCCGCTGTGCACTCAGACCCTCCCACCCTCCTTTGCCGCTCTGCTGAAGGCTTAGGCACTGTGGGGAGAAGAGTGTTAGATGGACTGAGCTCCCAGTCTCAGGCTGCACCTCAGCCACATTCTCCTGCACAGAAATGTCCAAGATCTCGGAGGAAGGCACCCTGAGTTGCTGTTCCTGCAGCAGGGAACATTTAGTGCATTGATATCCTTGGCGTGCTCTGCAAGCCCACGGCAGCTGCAGGCTGGGGGAAAGGGGACGGTACCCACGCCTGGTTACTGTGTGAGCAGCAGGCCTGGAGGTGCTGGAGTCCAAATCAACCTCCTTAACAGCTTGTAGTGCATCTACCTCATGTCCCCAAGGCCACGCTGGCCTGACACTTCCTCTGGAGACACTTATCCTGTCCCGGCCGGTTTTCCACTCTTGGGGACGTCCCCAAAACCAATCCTGTTTTGGCAACCCTGTTCCAAAACAGTCATACACGAATTGAGAAAACAAGATCTTACACCCACAGAGAGTTGTGAGGATTTTAAAAGAGAATCACTACTGTGTGAGCAGGCAGGAGGAACAGTGCTAATTGCAATCTCCCAGGCAATGCTGAGTAGCTGCTGCTGAACATACGATGTGAAATTCCAGCTCAGTCCCCAGCAAATAGAGATAAACACACCAAATCCTTGGCTCTTGCTTCATGTGTGTGGTTGGTTTTTTTATTCAGGGTAACAAGACTGCTACAAAGTTTATATTTTTCTGCTTACCAAAAGATTTGGTCAAATCAATAGTTTGTGACAAAAGAAAGTAACAAAACCCGTAATAAACCCAAGTGATAAATAAGTACGTGTTAAAGAAATAAAGATTTGTGCTATTAATTATCTGTAATGTTCTCATCTGGTGTGATTTTGGGTGGGGAGAAGTGACATAGTGATAACCATTAAAAGAGGGCTTTTCAGAAGTGTTTTTCAGTGTCTAAACTGCACATATGGCTTCCATTACAGACAGACAGATCCACAGTGCCGGGTGGCCCAGTGTCCTTGTTTGAGACAAATTTAGGAGAAAACCCCTTCCAAATAGAAGGCAGCCTTCACCAGCCCCTCCCCTACCAGGTTCAGGAAGAAATCTCTCAGGAGAAAGTGAGAAAAAACCCCTATTTATTCACACAATATGCTTGTATACACAACACAGAAAACAGAAAACAAAAATAGAAACCAGGAAAACCCCGAGAATGAATAATGTCATTTATGGTCCCTGAAGCTGAGGTCTTGGCACAGGCTCCACCACCAGGCCTCCACAGGCCGGGGGGTGCGTGTGCCAGTCCTCTCCGGAAAAATCAGCCTCCAGTCCCAGGAGATGGCATGGGTTCAAATAAATGAAGAAAAAGGAAAAAAAAAAAGGAAAAAAAAACCTGGCCGAAAAGGCAAGGGAAAAAAAAAAACAGAAGGAAAAAAAACTCTCCTTCTCTCTGCTGTGCCAACCTTGTCCATGGCAGCTGGGAAGAAGGGAAGATCCCGGGGGAGTCACCTTATTTATATACAGTCTATTGGGAGGAAATCCACTTTCTTCTGTGTAGAAACATAACCCTGTACTGAAAGCTCCGCTACAATGACAGCTGACGATAAGAATACAATATTGGGAAATGATACAGTCACCCCAAGACATTCCACCCCTTATTCCATATCATCAGCTTAGTGCCCAAACCAATATATTCTACCTCTGTACACACATACATTTACATATATATACACATAGATACAGTGACATTCAGCAAACAGTGGTATTTACATGTGGTCCCCACCCAACATCAGATCTCTCTGTGGGACACAACGTGTTGTTCCATTCTTCTGCATTACCCACCATGTACAGCCTGGTCCCGGAGCAAAGGCAACCCCACGGATTGCTCTGTCTGTACCGGAGGTGGAAGTAATCCAAACAGTCTTTCCTAACAGTCCTCTGGCCTGTACTACTGGGACCTTGTCTCCATCTACTTTATGCAGGGATTCAGATTGGGCAGGGCCTGCCCAGTTGGTGGAACCTCTGCTGTTAACTAGCCAGGTGGCCTTTGCTAAATGCTGTTCCCAGTTTTTGAACGATCCCCCACCAAGTGCCTTCAAGGTGGTTTTTAATAGTCCATTGCACCGTTCCACTTTGCCTGCAGTTTGTGTATGATAAGGGATATGGTACACCCACTCAGTGCTGTGTTCCTTAGCCCAGGTGTTTATGAGGCTATTCTTGAAATGAGTCCCATTGTCAGACTCGATTCTCTCAGGGGTACCACACCTCCAAAGGATTTGTTTTTCTAGGCCCAGGATGGTGTTCCGGGCAGTAGAGTGGGGCACAGGGTAGGTCTTCAGCTATCCTGTGGTGGCTTCCACCACTGTGAGTACGTAGTGCTTGCCTTGGCAGGTTTGAGGCAGCATGATATAATCAATGTGCCAGACCTCCCCATACTTATATTTGGACCATTGTCCCCCATACCACAGGGGCTTCACCCACTTGGCCTGATTGATCACAGCACACGTCTCACAGTCATGGATAATCTGAGAGATGCTGTCCATGGTTAGATCCACCCCTTGGTCTCATGCCCACTTATAGGTGGCATCCCTGCCTTGATGGCCTGAGGCATCATGGGCCCATCAAGCTAGAAACAACTCTATCTTGTGTTGCCAATCTAAGTCTATCTGGGACACATCAATTTTTGCAGCCCAATCTTCCTGCTCATTATTTCTGTACTCCACATTAGCCCTACTCTTGGGGACATGGGCATCTACATGGCGGACCTTCACAGGTAGCTTTTCTACCCAGGCAGCGATGTCTTTCCACTCTTCAGTGGCCCAGATTGGTTTTCCCCTACTCTGCCAATTAGCCTTTCTCCACTTTCCCAACCAACCCCATAGAGCATTGGCTACCATCCATGAATCAGTGTAGAGACAGAGCTTTGGCCACTTTTCTCTTTCAGCAGTGTCCAGGGCTAACTGGACAGCTTTGAGTTCAGCAAGTTGGCTCGATCCACCTTCTCCCTCAGTGGCTTCTGCAGCCTGTCATATGGGGCTCCATACGGCTGCTTTCCACTTTCATTTCATTCCTGCAACATGACAGGAACCATCAGTGAAAAGAGCATAGTGGGTTTCTTCTGCTGGCAATTGGTTGTATGGTGGAGCTTCCTCAGCACGTGTCACCTGTTCTTGCTCCTCTTCATCAATGAGACCGAAGTTTTCACCTTCAGGCCAATTGGTAATTATTTCCAGGACCCCAGGGCGATTTGGATTTCCAATGCAGGCGCGCTGTGTGATGAGGGCAATCCATTTGCTCCATGTGGCATTGGTGGCGTCTTGGGTAGAGGGAATTTCTGCTTTGAACACCCACCCCAGCACCGGTAGTTGGGGTGCNCTGAGGCGGCTTGGACTCCTTCATAGGCTGCTAGGATTTCCTTCTCTGTTGGAGTGTAGTTGGCTTCGGACCCTCTATAGCTTCGGCTCCAGAACCCCAATGGTCGGCCTCAAGTCTCACCAGGCACCTTCTGCCAAAGGCTCCAGGACAGACCATGGCTCCCGGCTGCGGAGTAGAGCATGTTCCTCACTTCTGGTCCTTTCCTGACTGGGCCAAGAGCTACTGCATGAGCGATTTCCTGCTTGATCTGGGTAAAAGCTTGCTGCTGTTCAGGACCCCAACGAAAGTTGTTCTTTTTGCGGGTGACCAGGTATAGAGGGCTCACAATCTGGCTGTATTCAGGAATGTGCATTCTCCAAAAGCCTATGGCGCCTAGGAAAGTTTGCATTTCCTTCTTATTGATGGGCGAAGACATTGCTGTGATCTTACTGATGACTTCAATAAGAAGGGAATCTGATGCTGTCCATCTTGCCACTTCACTCCCAAGAACTGGATCTCTCGAGCAGGTCCCTTGACTTTATTCTCCTTGATGGCAAAACCGGCTCTCAAAGAATCTGGATGATTTTCTCTCCTTTCTCAAATACTTCTGCTGCCGTGTTCCCCCCCACAGTGATGTTGTCTATGTACTGCAGGTGCTCTGGGGCCTCACCCTTTTCCAGTGCAGCTTGGATCAGTCCGTGGCAGACAGTAGGACTGTGCTTCCATCCCTGGGGCAATCAGTTCTAGGTATACTGGATGCCCCTCCAGGTAAAGGCAATTTACCTCCAGGTAAAGGCAAACTGGGGCCTACACTCTGCTGCCAGAGGAATGGAGAAGAATGCATTGGCAATGTCAATTGTGGCGTACCACTTCATTGCCTTGGACTCCAGCTTGTACTGTAGCTCCAGCGTGTCTGGCACAGCAGCACTCAACGGTGGAGTCACTTCATTTAAGGCGCGGTAGTCCACTGTCAGTCTCCGTTCCCCATCAGACTTGCATACAGGCCAAATGGGACTATTGAA
>VZRZ01001362.1:5941-33595 GCA_013398175.1 Climacteris rufus
AGCCAGGCGGGGCTGGTGGCTGTTGGGGAGAGCCAGGCGGGGCTGGTGGCCGGCACAGCAGCGGGAGCTGCCAGGGTCCCTGGGCAGCTCACGGGTGGGGCTGCTGGCCTTGTCTGTAGCTCTTATGGATGGCTCTGAAATTCAGGTCGTCTCTTCATCTGAATTACACTGGGAGTGAAATCTGGGTTTGGCAGCTGCCAGTTCCAGCTCTGGAGAGGGCACGGCCTGGCTCCAAGGGCTGTGATGGGACAGCCCCAGGGACGGTCTGTGCCATCTGTGCCAGTCTCACGCGCTCCAGGAAGGTGCTGGGGGCCAGAGCAGAGGTCTGCCCGGGGTGCCGTGTCCCTTGAGGGCAGTGGCAGCAGCTCCTGGGCCTGGTGCCCTCGGACAGCCATGGGT
Source organism: Climacteris rufus (assembly GCA_013398175.1). NCBI lineage: Eukaryota > Metazoa > Chordata > Aves > Passeriformes > Climacteridae > Climacteris > Climacteris rufus. The sequence continues at coordinate 6,341 of VZRZ01001362.1, forward strand.
GGGCCTGGCCTGATGGATGCTCTGTTTGAGGGTCTCGGTCAGTGCTCTGAAGTGAATCTGGGATCTGCTGATCCCAACACCCCCTCCATCCCCAGCTGCTCCTGCAGTGCTGCTGGTGCATTGCTTGGTGCTGCTGGAGCCGCTGTATCTGTTCCTTGCCTGCAGATGCCTCCGTGGAGAGGAGCCTGGCATGTCCTGTGTGCGAGCCTGGTTGCCTGTTGTGTGTTGAGCATCAAACCCTGTGTGTGGTTGCTGTCCTCTCTCTGCCTTTGCATCCCAAGGAACAGCCCATCTTGATGCTTGAGAATCATCTCCAGATTACCTGAGCCTTATTTCTCTGCAAGTGTGGAGCTGGCACCAAAACACTGTGATCTAGAGAGGTGATTCCCACTGTACACTCATCCTTGGCTGTGGTTCTCTGATGGGGAAGGATTTGTGATTGTGTCTGTTCTCCCTTGCCAGTCTGCAATACATAACAGAGCTCAGTTTTGTCTCAAATTAGAAATACTCCACCAGGCTTGGTTTTGAGAGTTCTTGCATAAGGTGTGTTAGTGCACCCAGGGTCCCTTCTTTGCAAGGAGGAGTTCGGGGGTTTTGATGGAAAAATCTGCTCCATTCAAAATGACCAGGGAAGGACTGCTCATGACAAACTGGGTTAGCTGATGATTGGAGTTCCCAACTAATGTGAGCCTTTAAGAGGGTCAGAGAGGGATTAGTTGCCGTTAGACAGGAGCTTTGTGGCTGACCCACTGCTGGGTGATAATGGGTTTGTGTGGGTTCTGCCGTCTGAGCTCCGAGTGTGTTTTTAATGTAGTCACAAAACCAGGAGACTGAAAGGGACCTCCTGAGTCACCAAGTGTGCTCCCTCCCTCTCGGAGGCAGCAATCACGGAACACCTTTGCCAAGGCAGGATCACAGATGTGGGAACAAAGAATGTAGGTCAGGCTCGCAGGGTGGGCATCCCAGGAAGTGGGGAATTGCTGCAGTTCACTGAATGAATGTGTTTCTCTGGCAAAAATTGCTAAGATATTCCTTTGGATCTTACTATGAGCTGCTGTCTAGCAAAAGAATGAAAGGGCTGTCTTTTTTTGTGTCTGACACGGGAGAGACTGCAAGTAAAACGCTACTTGCAGTTTTCAAAAGATGTTGAAAAAATGTAAGAGACTTCAGAAAAAAGCCCAGGGAAAAAAAATCTTTCATTTGCAGGACTGAAAAGCTGGTTCTGTAAAGAGAAGCAAAAAGGTATTTGTTTATTGAAAAAATGGCTTGAAACGTTGCTTCCAGGAAGGGTTCAGGAATAGCTGCTTAGGCAGCCAGCAGACGAGGGATTTGGTTATAAAGGACACGAGGATAAGGGAAGGAGAAAAGCTGAAGCCAACTAACTTGTAGAACAGCTTACCAGGGACAGTGGTAATTTCTTGTTCACCTGAATTCACAGGGGCGGGGGTGTTTAAATTTTAATTAGAGAGGTTGGGTGAGGTGCAGGTTTGCCAGCTGAAATGCAGTGCTCTGAAGCCTGTCATCCCTGGGACAGCTCAGCTGGGAGGAGGAATATGGAAATCACAGAAATCATTCTGCTGACCATTTGTAGTTTGCATTACTACTTGAAATATTAATGTGATCCTTAGAGCATGCCTTCTGCATGGCTGCATTTGTCCCTAAAGTTTATAGACAAGTTTGAAATTTTGAAGTCAGTCTCATTTCTGCCTGGATCTGATGATAGGTTTGTAACAAGTGCATGCTAAGGTGGGCACAGGATTTTGTTTGTCCCTTGCAGGCTTCTAACAGTCAGGGGTGGACAACAGAACAAAACAGTCATTTCAGATGAAGAGTCCTGATGGTGTAAAAACTCCTGGTTTTTTTTTAGGAAATTGATGTTTTCTTGCTGTCTGTGTATACTTAATTTTAGTGCTCAGCATGGCAGTTGGAAGACACTTAAAACTGAACTTTTAAAGCTTTTAAATTAATTTTTTAAAACAGAAATACAAACCAGCTCCTGTGAGGTGCTGGATGGAGGGGGAGAGGCCCAGATTCCCAGGCATGAGCTTAAGGGAGTTGGGCCTGGAGAGTTGGAGGGGAGTGCTGGTCTCTTCCCCAGCAAAGCTCCTCATGTAGCTCAGCAGCTTTGCAAATGAATCCTGCACCACAAAGCTCCCTCTCGTGGTGCTGCTGCCTTGCCAAGGTGCAGAAAGGCATTTCTCTCACACACAGATGTCTCTTCGTGGGCCTGCGAGTGAGCATCGCCTTTGTCTGCGTGTGTTGTCCTTCAAAATATGTCCAGGATTTTTGAGGAAATCAAACACTTACTAAGGAAGAGTTGAAAGTATCTTGTTTAGGCCTTGAGGAACTCGCCATACTGTGGAATACAGAAAGATAAATATTATTCTTATTGGTTATATCAACTTTGAGTAGTTTGGATGCTCCAAAATAAACTGTGACTTCAAAAGGATTCGGTGACAGTCAGGGTGGACTGTTTGCTACACCTGCTGTCATTTCTCCAGATGGTGAATGGCTGTGGGTCTGTAACAGTGTCATCTGACACAGTTTGTGTTCGATGGGACATGCTGTAAGTGTGTTTGTAAAGCCAGGAGTGGTTTTATAGTAATCTAATATGCTATATTATATATAGCATTAATTTCCCTCAGCTCTACCTGCACTGTTGCAACCTCACCTCAAGTCCTCAGGGCAGTTTTTGGGCACCACAGTATAAAAAATATTCAGCTATTGGAGAGCATCTTAAGGAGGGCCATGAGAATGGTGAAGGGTGGAGGGGAAACCTCCAGAGGAGCAGCTGAGGTCACTTGGTTGGTTCAGGAGAGGAGACTGAGGGGAGACCTCAGGAGGGGCAGCAGAGGCACAGGTACCCTGTTCCCTCAGTCTGTTCCCTCTTGTGATCAGGGACAGGCTCAAGGGAGCAGCTGGAGCTGAGCTGGGGGATGTTTGGGTTGGATATCAGGAAAAGGTTCTTCCCCCTGAGGGTGGTTGGGCACTGAACAGGCTCCCCAGGGAATGGGCACAGCTCCAGCTCTGTCTGAGTTCAAGAAGTGTTTGGATAACGCTCCCAGGCACAGGGTGGGATTGTTGGGGTGTCCTCTGCAGGGCCAGGAGTTGGACATGTTGATCCTGGTGGACTCGATGGTCCCTTCCAACTCAGCATATTCTGTGGTACCTGCTTAAAGCCCTCAGAAGCCGGAGTCCATCCAGTGTTCCCTCTCCTTAAGCCAATTTACCATCATCCAGTGGAAGCTCTTGTGATGGCTCTCTCCTTGCTAAAAGTGCAACACTTTCAAGGCTGTTAAATGTTTGTTTCTGGCTGATGAACCCATCTGCCTGATAGGCTGAAAGTGGTGTTGAATAAATGGAGTTCCCAAAGCTTATCTTTGAGAAGCAGCTGACGTGCCATCAGGGCGTCCTGGTGCGTGCGTTGGTCATTCAGTCACTGGTAAAGTTGAAAACTGCAGGTGTAGGAAATGCCTGTTGTGGCAGCTTGTGTTGTCTGGAGTCATGTTACTCTTCCAGCACAGTAGGTGACTGGTGCTTTGCCAGAGCCAGTGTCTGTGGCCAAACAGGAAAGACTGTCCCCAAACATGCAGCAGTCAACAGTAAATAAACACATGGAGATCATGGAGATAATCAGCTAATTCTGGAGCAGGATGTTTTGGGTGCCATGCTGTGAATTAGGTGTTTCTGTGTGACCATGCACATAAACTTCCTTATTTCTTCCATAAGCAGAGGGGACCAGCCTGCTCCGTGCTGTCTGCTGTGGGCTGGGTCTGTGTCTGCCCTGGGCACCCTTGGAGCTGGATTTCTTTAGTCTGAGCATGAGCTGGAACCTGTAGAAGCAGATAGGGATCCTGTTCCTCCTGTTGTGCCCAGTGGCTTGCAGGCTTTTCTCTGGGCTCTGCCCAGAGCAGAGCCTGTGCCAGGGGATGTGTGGCCCAACCAGAAGAGTCTCCTGTGCTGTCCCCTCCCTTCCTTGGCTTCCCTGACGTGCTGCCAGTGCAGTATCTGCAAGTGGTGGCCCTGGAGCACAGCCTAGACTGGTGACAGTGTCAGAGGTGGTGTCATTGCCTACATGAGCTGTGTTCCTGCCCCTCTTCATCCTGGTTCTTGTAACCTCTGCAGAGCCTTACTAGAGGGTATGGTTTGGGGTATGCATGGCCCAGCTGGGGACAGCCTTGCCTTGCTGCTGAAGCAAGCAGTCAGGCAGCACAGCCCTCTTAGCTTCGTTTGCTCTCCACCTCAGCAAAGCTCTCAGGGCCCTACTGCCCTCCCTTGGCTTCAGTCCCCAGCATGTCTCAAGGGTCCTGTGTGGCATCACCACTGTGTCCCCTCCTGGTGTCTCCTCCTCCTTGCTACAGAGCAAACTCTGGAGTTGTGTCTGGTGATGGAACCAGTTGGTTCAGCTCAAGAGTCGGATTTGTCCTGTTGAAGTACAACACTTCCAATCCTGCCCAGCTCTTCCCCGTTCTGCTTCTCACCTTACAGCTTGAGGGCCCCAAATGGTTCATCAGACATCAGGATATTGGAAAAGAATGTCAGTTTTCTTCCTCAGACTTGCTGGTTTCATTGCATATTCAGAAATAGGCAGTAAAAGAAGGGTTAATGTTATTGAGTCGCTCAAGAACATTATGTCATTGGACACCAGACAGTCTTGTGGTTAAAAGCAAGAAAATAATAGAAAAACGTGTCCCACTGGTTGAGGATTGAGTGTCCTCTTGATAATTTGTCTTCTTGACCCCCTACCACTGTCTAATTTTCAATTCAAATGTTGATTTCAACTGGCTTGTCAAGTTGTGATGTGCTGCAAGTGCCTTGTAGGATCAAAGTTTTTATTACCAATTTTGAGGTCTGGATTAGTCAATGCAAGCTTGATCAAGTGTATGAACTGGTGTCCCTCTTTGCTCTTCAGCTTCTCTGCGCTCTCAGTGACTCTTGCTCTTTGTATGTAAGATAATTGCTTTGGAAACTGTTCATGGTTGGTTTTAATGCTAGTTTTCATATTCTCTGTGAATCTAAAATAAAAAATATTGTGTTTGTGATGCTGGTCTTCAGTTCCCTCAGTCTACCCATGCTGGAAAAATGTTTTCTTTTTCCTGATGTAAACCTCTTACTCCTCTATCAGTAGCTCAGTTGTGCATTATCTTCATTCTGTAATTAGTGATAATAAGATAACTTTATATGTAATAAATTCCTGTCAAGTTTAAATCAAATCTAATTTTGTTTTGTGAAGTTGTGCATTGCCAAACCAAGCGTGTGCAGTCGATGTCAGAGATCTAAAAGATAAAATGGCTTTATAGTTGTGTTTATAAATAACACTTCCAATTGAAGGTATTTTATCAAAGTAATAATAATCTTTTTTAAAATTGGTCATATTCCAGCTCTTCCTGAATGCTTGCAGCCAAGGAAATTGTCAGGCATTGGCAGAGGTTGCCCAGGGTAGTGGGGCAGTCACCATCCCCGGGAGTGTTCAGATGTGTGGCTGTGGCACCTGGGCCCTGGCTTGCTGCTGAACAGGGTGGTGCTGGGTGAAGGGTTGGACTCAGTCTAAAGGGCTTTTCCAGCCTTAATGATTCTGTGATTCTGGGCAGGCTTACAGTGCAGGACAGGCCTTCAGTTCCACAGTAACTGAGCTTGTGGTTCCATGATCTATTTTAGAGGCACAGTGAAGGATTTCAGGGGGTAAACAGTGGCACTGCCTGGAGGTGTCTCCCTGTGCCTGCTGTCTGGGTGTGTTCCCCAGAGGGGTTGGATCCCGGAGCAGCCCCAGCTCCCCGTGGGCCGGGCTGTGGCTGTGCCGCTCCGGCTGCCGTGGGCTCGAGCGCCTCAGGAGCCTCGCGAGGCCACAGGGCCTCTTCCCTGCTTCGGGCTCCCCTGCCTTTTGACTGTCTCCGAGAGAAATTGCCTTCCTTTTCCTGGTCTTTTGATGGAAGCCTCGTGTTTTGCAGGACTGGCAGCCTCCGTTCGCGTGCGATGTCGACAAGCTTCACTTCACGCCGAGGATCCAGCGGCTCAATGAGCTGGAGGTGAGCGGGGGGGCTGAGCTGCTGCTCCCCAGTGTGTCGCTTTTGGGAGGTGATGTTTGCCAGAGCTGGCCAGGAGCTGACAGCACTTGGGACCTCAAACAGCAATTTTTAATCAGCACAGAAATGCATCTGTTTCAGAACCTAGTTTCAAACATTCCAGGCATCAAAGTAGGGTTAATGCTCATTAAAGGAACATCATTCAGGCCTTTTACACACAGGTGCTTCTAAGCTCCAGCTCTCCAGTGCCATAGATGTGTGTCTGTTTTGCACTCATAGAACGTCATTCAAAAGGAGAACAGATGAAACACTTGGAGTGCTTTAAAAATAACCAGCCTTTTGGAAGAAACAATTGCAAAATCTGGATTCGGTTTGTGGAAATTTGCTGTTCACAAGCACTTTCATTCACTGCTTCAATGAATGGAGACTAAAAGGGAGTGTGAGGAGTCCTGGTTGGCTCGATGCTGGTACCAGTTGGGATGATGGTGACGCTGTGCCTGATTTTTCTCCTCATTCTTGGTTTCTGAAGTCCTGATGTGGTCATGTGAAGTGCTGGGAGGGGCTCAGATGCTGGCTTGGGATCCTGAGAGAGGGATTTGTGTGATCACAAGCTGTTCAGAGCTCTCTGAAGTTTGCAGACAAGCCAGTATGTACAGACATGGCTGGTTTTTACCTTAAGAATAGAAAATGTGCTGAAAAAAAGAAAGTGTCAAAATTTAATTTACTGTTCTTTAACATAGCAGTAGTGCAGTGATTTTAGTGTGGGAACTGCTGTGCAACCAGCCAGGCTCTCCCTGCCCTGACCTGCTTGTATCCTTAAAAGTGAAACAAATACAGTTGGGAGTGAGAAGGGATAGCAAAAAAAACCCTTTAAAAATTAATTTTTAANGGGGAGTGAGAAGGGATAGCAAAAGAAACCTTTAAAAATTAATTAAAAAAAAATATTGATTTATTTTTGTTTGTTGCAAATAAACCAAATTGTAATAAACTATTGCAATATCTAATGTAATAAATGCAATAAATCCTGACAGTGCAGCTGATTTAGGGAGTTTTTAGCAGTAATTGTTTGGCTGTTCTCAAAAAGTACTTTTGTCCATGCAGTAAAAGGCAACAAAAAGTGACTTGAGGAAAGGTACAGATACCACCAGTGCTATGTGCATGGAGTTATGTTTCTTAAGATGATGAGAGGGAAGAATACAAAATGACCCTTGCAGAGGGCAAAGCTGGGCAGGCAGCTGAGGCTGCAGTGCTGTAAACCCTGGGTACAAAACCTACATCTGCTTTTAGCATGCAGTTCACTTGTTTGTTTGTTTGGTTTCAGGCCCAAACTCGTGTAAAGCTGAATTTTCTGGACCAGATTGCAAAGTTCTGGGAGCTTCAAGGATGCACACTGAAAATTCCACATGTGGAGAGGAAGATCTTGGATTTATTTCAACTTAATAGGGTAGGACTTTTAGAGCAAAACTTATCCTGGAAAGCTGCTGTGTTATCTCAGTTCCTGGGGTGATATCACAGCTGCCCAGGGGAGGTTTTGGGGTATATCTAAACTGGGAAAAGCGTTCCTTTGTTTAGGCTGTCATAGCTGATGGGACAGTAAGAACAGGAATACATTGTCATGGAGATTTTCCTGTGAGCTAGGAGATCACCTTAAATTTCCAGCCATTCTTTAAAGCTGAACTTGAGTATGAACCGGTCAAGAATAAACTTAGGCTTAACTGGAGAAAGTTCCTGAACAATGGCAAAAGTGAGAGATAAACTTTTCCATTAGAAATATGGAAGAAAAAAAAATCCAATTACTTCTAGGATGGCACTTGTTAAACTTCTGTAGCAGTTCATGTATACTGATAGTAAGAGATTCTCTGACCCTAAGGATATGTTGTTTCTCTTTTCTTTATGTTTAGGCCAGTTTTTATTGGGGTTTTTTGAGTTTATCTAATAGCAGTTGTTCCAGTGAGAAGAACTGAGTATCCTGTGCTAGAAAGTTGTGTGGGGATACAAAGTGACAAATTTCAGCCAAATAAAATCTCAAAGTGGGCTCAGCCACTGTTTGCACATGGAACACAGGTGCTGACTTGTTTGTAAAGTAATTCAACAAGTCTGTAATTCCTGAGTAGGTTATGTGTTATATATTCAAGTTATTGCCTTAAAACAACTTCGATGTTTTGTGGAGGTTTTTAAATCTGTATTTTTCTGCTTTAAAATGTAACTTGTGATGTTGTCCTGCCTTTTTCCTCAGACACTGGTAATTTTATGATTAAACATGAGCATTCTGTTTTCCCTTTTAGCTGGTTGCAGAACAAGGAGGGTTCGATGTGGTTTGCAAGGAGAGGAAATGGACCAAGATAGCCACGAGGATGGGCTTTGCCCCGGGCAAGGCTGTGGGCTCGCACATCCGCGCGCACTACGAGCGCATCCTCTACCCCTACAACTTGTTCCAGTCGGGGGCCAGTCTCTTGGTAAGCTGTGCTGACACTGCCTGCCCTGCAGCTCACTGAGCAGCCGGTGTGGCAGGGTTCTTCTCATCCCTGCAGTGTGTGTGAGGCTGCTTTCCTTGCCTGGTGCAGTGTTCAGCACTCCAGAAGGCCATGGGCAAACTTCCCATTACAAGTACAGTTTGTAGCATTAGTCCTCAAGGTAACCTCTGACACCTGCTGGGAACAGTACCTGTTGGTATTTTCTCTCTGCAGTTGACAGAAGCCTCATGATACAGGACATTCAGCCTTCCTGTAAAGATTTCTGTAATGCCAAGTACTGCTCTGCTCATGGAACGTTCCGGCTCCATCTCTGTGCCCCAACAAGTGCTGTGGATCTGTCATGTGCCCAGAGTGACTGAGGGACTGTGCCAAGCCATGGCAGTGTTGTGGCATGTTCACTAAGGGGGACAAGCTTCAAAAAGCTTTCTGGCTGCTGCAGTGACTTGGGACTTTTCCAAACCTTAAATCTTCATCCTTCCTCAGTCATCAATCCTTGATTTGGCCATTAAACCAAAAGTCCAGGTTGATTGAGAGTGGAGGCCACGTAATCTCTGGTTATGAATAGGCCTGCTCTTTCAGAGCAGCAGTCATTTATTTGGAAAACCAAAATAGGTTGCAGTTGCCAACATCCATTTTTATTTCTTTGAAATGCTCTTTCCATTATGATCTTTCAAAGACAGGAGTGGTGACCTTTTTTAAGCAATAAACACCCTAATCTTGTTACAGGCATGTCTTTGTGTACAGAAATCAACACAGGCCTTTACACAAAGCTACCAGAGTGATGGAAGGGTTCGATGTAAGTCCAGAGAGCTTAGAGTTAGACTTTTTATTTAGGCAGTGATGATCACTTTTAAGTGAAGAACAGCTAAATTCTACAGGCCCTTCAGAAAAAGATGTCTTCTGCAAACAGGATAAGGGCAAAATAGAGTTGAATATAAAAATCTTCATGCTAAGGAAACTGCTGGATCAAAAATATTTTGGTTTCCCTCAAACATTCATGTTAAGTAATGGAAAGCAGCACCGTTTTCTAAAGACATTTAATTGAAAACTTGGTGTTTTCATTAGGTCTGTAAACTGTGATTTCTCTTTAGGTTTTTTTTTTTTGAGCTTGTGTGTTGTTACACCTGTCTTTGCTGCCATAGTTTTGAGGTGCAGTTGCACAGGGAAAGATGTAATTAGAAGTTGTAAAACTGTGAACATGCCACCACAGTGCCCTGGAAATGGAGATTTGCTGAGACTGTTGATACTCATGTCATAGTTTGCTCAGTATCAAAACCTTTTAGAAGAGAAAAACCACCTCAGATGAGGACAGGCTTCTTTCTAAATGACTTTTCAGGCTGTGTCTTGCAATGGGCACCTGACATTTGTTCAAACTGATGTGGAGGCAGTTCTGGACAAGTGATACATTTAAGGCTAACTTATTTTTTTAGTTCTTCCCATCCTGAGGCAGTTAAAATATTCCTGTCCTGAATGTGGCAGACATAGGCTTTTGAACGACCTGAGAGAATCTACAGAAATATGTTGGATTTAGCTCACTTTTCACTCTAATTTAACATTTGGTCTTGGCAACATTGTCTTTCAAGTGAGTTTGTTTTGCAGTACATTTTTTGAGGATAATCTCAATTGAGATTCTTTTTGGCTTCCTTTCACATGTTCTTGTTAAGTGGTGCTTTCCCAGGCGCTTCTTGTGTAGGTGTCCATGATTGTGTGTCTGTTCAGTGTTTTCCTGGGAATCCAAGCACCTGGAGTGGTTTTGGAGAAGCTGTAGCTGTTCAGTGTGACAGCTGCCAGTTGGAGATGTGCTTCCTCCTTCAGCAGCCTGTTGAGAGAAGCCCTTCCTGCAGCTCAGGTGATCATCCAGACAAGATTAGCTCTTGCATTCACTGATTCTTTTGACTCTTTTCTTTATTTGGTAGTACTTAAAACAGTCATTGCCTTTTTTCCTGCAAAAGGCAAAAATAAGGAATGATATAGTTTCCACTAATGACTGCCATAAATTAAATCTCATCTGGATCTTTGTATAGCATTAACTGTTTATGTGGCTTAAATACACGTTAAACTGGCTTCAGGAGTTATTTTGACAGATATCCCAGCTGGAGATATTTCGATCTACATGCTGAAATAGTGAAACTCCCTGGAGCTGTTCAGAGGAGAATGCAGGGGAATAGCATGTTTTTATTAAAGATCTTGTTCAGTCCAACAGCAAAAATTCCATAACCCAGCCAGTTTCTAATATTCAAAGCAGCTTTCCACAGGGAATATTTATTTTCTTATTATCTTGAAATTGGACTAGACAGGCCTTGTGTGTTTGTCTCTAGAGTAGCTGCAATGAACTTGTTGATACTTGTTCTTAGCACCTGTACCTCACATTCCCAGCTGCAGTAACCATTCGTGTCATCCTGCAGTCCCACTGTGTGCCCAGAGGGAAAAGTGTCTCCTGCAGGAGCTGAGGTGTCCAGAACGTTCTGCCAGTGCATCTTCTGTGGTGCATTGCCCAGATGTTTCATCATTTATAGTGCAGCTGCAGTTTGGGGGGCTCAAGGTGGTCTTGCTTCAGTGAATCCAGATGATTCAGTAATTGTGGCTCTGGTCCCTTTTCCAAACTAAGGCTTTAGAGGCCTGAGTGGGATTCATATTCCCAAAGGTTTGTGTGTGTGTGCTTCTGATAAAGGTGTTTCAATGTGAGACAATTCTCTGACACCCTTCATTGTTCCTGGAGAAAGATGAGCAGCTCTGGAGGTTGGTGGTTCTTACCCTTCATGGATGCACTGTAGGGGTAGAACAGTTGTGTTCTGCAAGTACAGGGTGCCTGACTGATTGGCTTATGTGTAAATTATTATTAATTTAATTACTACTAATAAACATCTAAATCTAGAGGAGTTGAATTGTGTGTATCTCTTTCTGCTCCTTCTCCAATCTTTTGACATCCTGGAGACCCTGTGACCATTCCTGCTTTGTCCTTTGGCTGCTAAAGGAGCTGCTCCTTTGTGGCTGCAGCTGATGGGTTTAAGTTGCTCTCTGCCACCACTGGGGGCTCAGGGATTGTGGGTGCAACCACTTGGAATGTAACTCGTGGTCCCAGTGTGTGGGAGAGCTGCTGCTGGATGCTTGATGGAAGCTCAGCCTTGCCAGAGGCTGCTTGGGAAGAGGGAAGGGCTGGAGAGCTGCCAGCTCTGTCCTTGGTTGGAGACAGTGATCAGGTCAGTGCAGGAGTAAAGGTTCAGAGGAATTCTCATCCTTAGGACTTGCACTTCTAGGTCTTCTCCAGGTACAGTTGAAATTGTTAATTAACAGCCATTCCATACCACTGCCTTTGCCTCAGGTTACAGAGGCACTGGGAAATGTTTGTACTTAAATAGCTGGTGAAACCCCAGTATTTAGGAAATGTCTTCTGGTGTTTTTCAGGGAAGAGTGAACAGTGCTCTTTTTTTTTTGCATTGCTTGTTTGTTTGGGCACCGTGATGAAGTGAGGCAAGTTACCCAATCTGTTGGTTTTCCAGGTTTCCTTATACTTTTGTTTAGGAAAATCTGTTTGCCTTCTAGATCTTTGTTTTCAAGGATCATATATCCTCTATTATCAGGAGTAGAAACTCCTTTTTTTTTTTTTTAATTTGAAAAATTTGAGTTTCACATGAGGACATAATTCAAGGACCCAGATTTTATAGAAGGTCTTTTCTGTTCTCTCATTTTCACCTTTTTCCTACTCATTTGCTTTTTCTGCTAGTCCATTTTCTATTCTGAGAAATTGTTATTTTTTGCTTTCTTCCACTGATGTTGATGTGAAATAATTCACATCAATAATTTCATCTTAGGTAGATGCCTCATCCCTGGAAACATTTAAGGCCAGGTTGGATGGGTCTCAGCCTGGTCTAGTGGAAGGTGTCCCTGCCCATGGCAGAGGCTTAGAACAAGGTGATCTTTAAGGTCCCTTCCAACTCCATCCCTTCTGTGATTCTGTGATTCTGGTTCAGTGTGAGCTCTAAGGGACCAGGCTCTTGGACTGCAATGCTCTGGGGCTCCAGGTACCACTTTGAGCATCAGCCAGGACTCAGTGCTGGTGTGCAGGAGCTGCAAAGTTGAGTGGTTCTGAGTATTTAATGTTGAAATTAAGTCAGCCATTTGCTTTCAGAGTATAAATCTGGAGTTGACAAAGTCTAAAAGGCTAAAGGCAGTCTGAAAGCAAACAGCAGTTCTGGAGGTTTTTTTGGTCAGTGTCATGGGCTGTCTGTGGGTGAGGGTTACAGGTGAGTGACATCCTGCTGCCCTTGACTGATACTGCTGTTTTGTTAAATACGTAATTCTTTGAGCATAGACTTGGCTTTAAAATACCACTTTTTCCTCCTTTTAAATCCCCCCTTCTGGCTGTCATTTGTTTCTGAAAGTCTGATTTCTGTGCTGTCTGTGGGGCATCATCACTGTCACACCACTGCAGTGGTTCTCTCTGTGCCTTTACTGTTCTCTCTTGCTGAGAAAATGCTTGTGAAGGGAACAGATTAACAAAACTGGGGAAATGTGGATCCAGCAATTGCTGTGAATTACTTCCTGGCAACATGAGATTTTTTCTTTCGGTAGGATTTGTTGTTTACTCATTAAAAACTGTTACATTTTGTCTGCTGTTACTGAGTGTTGTGGGCTTGACAAACGGGGGTTTGTCATTAATTATTCTGTTTCTTGCCAAAGATATGCACAGTTTTCAGCAATTAAATGTGTTCATTCAGCAGTTTGAAAGAACTAAAACTGTTCTTGCATCTTTTCCCTTCTACTTTTAATTCATGGAGCAGTTGCCCTCTCCAAAACATGGAAATAAGGGAGCTCCTGTGATGTCCATAGTACAAAGCTGTATTTCAGTTAGGACAGGGATGTTTGATAGGCTGTAATTTATTTTTATATTGCTCTGTGTGTGGGCATCAGAGCCACTCAACCTTGGGACACTGCAGCAGTTGCAGAGTACTGGTGATTGAGTCTGGAAAAGCCCCATGTGCTGGAAGAGTTGGGGTTGGTATTTCACACAGAGAAATGTTCAGTGCTCACAACACTTAGGGATGACTTCAGCTTTGTTTAAAGTCCTTTACTATGGTTATCACAGGCATTAAACCGGTAGGAAAAAGTGATTTTGTGCCTTGATCAGATAGGTAATGTTACCATTGTCGTACGTGCTGGTTTATTAATTCGGCACGGGAATTATTGGGGCCCTGCCTGCGCGTTTTCCATGAGCCAGGAAATTGTTCTACACAGTTGGTATTGCAAGTGGAGGCAGAAATGAAGTAACCAAGTGGTGTCTGTTCAGTGCTTGCAGAAGCCAGACCTGAGCAGTGACACGAAGGACAAGGAGTACAAGCCCCACGACATCCCACAGCGGCAGTCGGTGGCACCGTCGGAGAGCTGCCCGCCCGCGCGGCGTGCCAAGCGCCTGAGCCCCGAGGTGAGTGTGCCCCGGGTGGGGCTGAGCCCCGAGGTGAGTGTGCCCCGGGTGGGGCTGAGCCCCGAGGGGAGTGTGCCCCGGGTGGGCTGATCCCCGAGGTGAGTGTGCCCTGGGTGGGCTGAGCCCCGAGGTGAGTGTGCCCCGGGTGGGCTGATCCCCGAGGTGAGTGTGCCCCGGGTGGGGCTGAGCCCCGGGTGGGGCTGAGCCCCGAGGTGAGTGTGCCCCGGGTGGGGCTGAGCCCCGAGGGGAGTGTGCCCTGCCTGGGGCTGAGCCCCGAGGGGAGTGTGCCCCGGGTGGGGCTGTGCCCCGGGTGGGGCTGAGCCCCGAGGTGAGTGTGCCCCGGGTGGGGCTGAGCCCCGAGGTGAGTGTGCCCCGGGTGGGGCTGTGCCCCGGGTGGGGCTGAGCCCCGAGGTGAGTGTGCCCCGGGTGGGGCTGAGCCCCGAGGTGAGTGTGCCCCCCCTGGGGCTGAGCCCTGCAGGGCTGGGTGACCTCGGCATTGCCAGCACTGAGCCCTGCACACACCACAAGCAGTGGGCAGGAAGGGGGTGATGCTTTCACACACCATAGGCAGTGGGCAGGAAGGGGGTGATGCTTTCAGAAGCTCAGTACTGAGGTTTGCAGTTCAGGGAGGCTCTGCTGGGGAAGCTGTTTGACTGTGGACAGGAGGGTAATGCTTTCAGCATGGTTGTAAATACTGTGGGGCTCTTAGGTGAAAATGCAGGTAACAAATTCTGGAAATGAAGCAACTTTGATCTGTTGTTTCTCAGCCAGTGAACAGCAGTCATTCTCTAAATGTGCTGGGAGGTTTCTGTACATCTTTCATGAGCTGAAGTCAGCTGTTAGAGCAGGGAAGCTTTTGCTTATAACATTAGCATTGTTGTATTTCACTTTTCACCCTTGAATTCTATCAATCTGTGATAATTTACCCATGCAATGTAAGGAACATATGCGTAACATCAAGTATGTGTGGTTTTGTACAATCTTATGTGTGCTTAAGAAATAATATTTCTTTGGATAAGCATAAAATGTATTGGTTATATCTCACTGTCTTCTGTGAAGACACATTTTAGGAGATCATTATGTGTTTCCTTCATTGCTGGAAAACAGTGGCTCCAGCCTGATGATCCTGTCTCCAGAGAGTTCCTGTTTCCTTTGTTTGAGCAGATGAAGGGTAGGGGAGGATATTCCCAGGAGAGGGTCTGATTAGTGGTGACATCATGAGTTGGGAAGGTCACGGTTCTTTTCAGACTCTTATTAACTCCCATTGTTCTGGTCTTGGTCTTTATTAGTACCAATAGTACAGCTTAGTTGTTGCAAATTCTGCCTGTAATTACGCTTAGTTAATGAGCTACAATTAAGGGTTTCTAAAGCTCTTCCACTCAAATACCTGGTTACAAGTGGATTTATAATTCCGAGCAAACCTTGGTAGTTTGTGCTGAAACTTTCCATTTGAAAGTGTCTGTCTGTGGTTGAAAGTTCCTTGTTCTCATGGATCCCTTAAGGATTAACAGCAGGACAAATATACCCTGAAATTCCAGCTATGTCTCTGGCAGTGGTGCCAGATGCACTGACAAGGAGGGCATATTTCTGTCATTTCGGGGGAAGCCAACTGCTCATCCTTAGCCAGAAGCCAAGGCTGCCCCCTCAGCTCTTGCCCCAAGCCCCACTGGTGTCATGCACCTAATTTTTGTGGGAAGAAAATCCTTGATTAAGAACATAATTGGAACATACAGCACTAAGGCTGAATTGAGCAACAGGGACCGACTGGCTTAGCAAGGAGCTGTAGTGTTTTTATGACAACAATCTCCCAAAGTTAAGATTTATTAGTGTGAACGTTTCTGTTCTGTTCTCTCTTCAGTCAGAGAAGGTGATTACATCCATTCTATTCAACACTGAAGCTCCAAGCAGTTGGCATTTGCTCTGACCTGGTTGCAGAAGAGTAATGTTTGGTTCATGTGTCTCAATTTTTTTCTCTGGTGAGATACACAAGGATTTGTCAGTGTCTTCAACTGTGAATTTTAAATTCATTCTCATGTTTGCCAGTTTGAGGTGTCCTGCTTTTCAAAGTCTGAGCCTAAACCTTTGAAAGAATTGAACCACAGGGAAGTGCTGTAAGTTGGTTTGGCCTGTAGGATAAGGGTTAGCTTGCATTTGTGAGACACACACAGTTTTACCATGCCCCTTCCACCTGGTGAGTAAATAGTCAGGAGAAAATGTTCATAATGAGAAAGGAAAAGGGCAGTGACTGTCTAGGCTGACTTTGAAATGCAAAGGATTTGGGTGCTTGATGTAGAACAGTTCAGTGTGAAAGACCACAGCAGTGCTGGGGGGGTGAAAGGGAGATGACTTGATGTGATAAAAGGCTCAGGCTGAAACCAAGAGCTGCTCTTGTGAAGCTCTGTCAGCTGAAGCACAGAACAGACACAGCTCAGAGGAGCTGAAGATGCACAAGTTGGGGTCTGTCCCTGTTTGTCTTGAGACTCAGTGCACGCTGGCCCTGAGGCAGAAGTGCTGCAGACAGTGAACAGCTTCTTTTGGTACATATCTTAAATAATGGGGCCTCTGCCTGGTCTGATGGAGGCCTCTGGGCAATGAACACACAAAAAATGATGAGGAAGTAGAGTCAAAACCAGCTTTGTAAAAAGCCTAATAAAACAACCAAAGCCTGCAAGAAACCCCAGACAGTCAGGGTTATTGAGTACCTGGGGCTGTGTCCAGTCCTGCCTTAGACCTGGGCCACACAGGCCATTATTTGGTGTTCAGAGAGTGGCTGAGAGTGACTGACTGTTGCATGACCTCATTTCCTTAAAAAATACAAATAGTGTTGGAGAAACCTCTCGTGCCTCTGAGGCATCTGAGAATTGTTGTCCCACTGTCTCAAAATTTAAGGGAAGAAATGTAAGAATTAAATGGAAACCCTTTATTCTGTGTTGAAAGTACCACAGTGCACTATCTAAGGTTCCTGCTTTGGAGACTGGAGCTTTTTCTGCTTCTCCACAGTACACAAAAAATCTGTGCAAGCCCACAGTTCCTTATTTTCTTCTTCATGGGCCCCACTGAAAGCAAACCCAAGTCCTGGTATCGTTCTTTGCATGGACTTTTTGTAAAATTTGCTTTCAAATCTTCCACGTTGCTCCCTATATTATTTCTCTCTGAACTGCTTGTAAATAATTGAAGACCAGTACTTCAGAACTTCAGGTGTCTGTTTAGATTGATTGGTTTGTAGGTATTAAATGGGTCTGAGTTTAATTGAAGTCTTCAGGGTCTGGCTTTTCTGGAACGAGGCAGGTTGCAAGTTTCAAGCCCTCGTGGCAGCTCGGTGAGGTGTTTGTGTTTCACACCAGGGAATCCTGGAATGGTTTCTACTGGAAGGGACCTTAGAAGATGTTTAGCTGGGGCTCTGTTGGGCACAGCAGCCTTTCCCACAGCACAGTGTGCCCAGGCCAGCTGGAGATGCCAAACCCAGGAGGTGGCTGGGATGTGAGCTGGCACTGAGCTCTTCCCAAACACCAGGGCAAACCAGAGACTTCCAGCCAAAGACTTTACTGAGGGGTTTTTCTTTGGTTTTTTTTTTCCCTTTTTTAAGGCAACCAATATTAAAACTGAGACTGACCCTCCAGAAGCCAGAACTCACAATCTGAGGCGCAGGATGGGATGTGCCCCTCCAAAGAGCGACAGTGGTGAGTGAAACACAACCTCAGTGCAGTTCCTGTTACTTTGTACAAATATGAGTTAAGACCAGAGTTAAATCCAGCAGTTGGAATATTCAAAGTATTTCATTAAGAAAAAAACCCCAGCTTTCTGTTAATTTTAAAAATGGATTTTCTGCTAAAAAGTTCTTTCATGGGTTGAAGTATTTTTTGTTTTTCTTGTAAGTGGTTGAGTTTTCTTGAAGATTATGATATTTTCAGTTGAAAAAACTTCTACTTTTTCAAACTTGGGTGTTTCTTCTGGAGCAGTCAGAAATGAGGTTGGAGCCATATTTTTGGTTTGTATTTTAAATAACATCAGTCCACGAGCTTTAAATAGAGGAAGCTCTTTTAAGAATGTATCAGATTTCAGATACTTCTAGGAAAGAATTTGAAATCAGGAAGTTAAACTCATGAAGGCAAAAGATGGTATGTTTTGAGCTGAATGATAAAGTTCCCATAATACAGGTAAGTTAGCCAAATAGATATAGAAACCATTTACAACTACTCAATAATTGAAATTACCTGAGCAGTCTGTCAGTCTCCTTTGTTCATTGAAAATCTTTTTTCAAGAATTTATGTAGATTTTGGTGTTCTGTAAATTGACTTTTTTTTCTTCAAGGAGTGTCTAAGCATTAACTTCCCCCCCTTCTGCAAGAGTAGAAGGAAAAAGCTCTTGACAACATTTCTTATCACCACGTGGAAACAATCTCAGCTTATGAAGCTGCTTGTAATTTAATTTAAATTAATTGAAATGGGATATAAAATATTAAAAAACTGTGTGCTGTGATAGCCAGTGCTGATTTGTAGTGGTGTGCTGGGATTTCCAGATAACACCAGCTTCTGGAGACATTGCAGGTGTTCAAATCTTGCCTTGTGCTGACTGAAACAAGTGTAGGGGGGATAGCAATTCAGCAAATATTTTGGTATGATACAGTCTAACAAGCAATAAATAAAACAGATAATAACAAGGAATGCTAAGCATTGAAACATTTTGTAATATTCTCATTTTGTCCCCAGACAAGGAAATGCGTGGCGTGGTGAAACTCCCCGAGAAGAAAGAACTTTCTGGGGAGCCGGAGAAGGACAAATCCAAAGCCAGATCTAAAAAACCCACCAGTGCTGTGAGTACCCCCTGCCTTCCTGCAGCTCTGTGTTTTGCAGGCATTTCTGGACTTCTCTGGGCTGTGTAGTGAAAGCTGTGTCACTTCTGTCACACTGAGGACTCTTGGCCTTCCTGCAGCCCTGTGGCTGAAGCACAGCAGTGTCTGTGCCTGCTGGAATGCCAGTACTGCCAAAGCTTCCTGCTCCCCAAAGCTGGAAATGACAGGATGGTTAAATTGCACTCTCTCTAACTAAAGTAACTTGTTTTGTGTCTCCAAGATACAGTCTCAAAATAAGCATTTTGAAAGCCTAGTCCAGTGGAAGTGGCTGTTGTGTGACCTGATCTCTCCCCACTGCTCTTTGACCTCAGGGGAGCTCAGTGCAGGCTGTGGCACATGGCACTTCCACAGACCTGCTCCTAATTCCACAATTTCAGCACTGAATTGGAAGCTTTGTTGTTCAAATGCATCTTAAAAAACAGCCCTGTTCCTGCTCCAGCTCTCTACATGCCACCAACTACTCCCAAAAAAACCCCACCTGAAGGCAGTGGGAGCTGTCTCACTTTCGAGAAGATAATGCCAAGATTCCTTCTGCCCCTGCTATCACTTGGGTCCCTCCTAAACCCAAACATGTTCTCATTCACTCCACACCTGTAGCTGGTACCTGAGAATGAAGAGTGCAAAATGCCAGAAGGTGGACAGCCCCAGCCCCCAAATGAGAAAAGCTTGTGGGGAGGAGCAGGAGGTGCTGCTGCTTTTTTTTGACAACATAAGGCAAGAGGTTCTGCCTGTCCTCATGGCTCTGTTCAGTGTTTGGGAAAAGCCTTCCAGACTGTTGCTGGTGAGAGTTGGGGTAGGACAGCCCAGGTTGGAGTGTCTGTGCCTGTTCCATGGGGCTTGGCAGCTGCTCTGTCAGAATTAAGAGCTGCCCCCCTGCCCAGTTCTGCCCGGAGGTTGGTGCCTTCTTTGAGGGAAAGAGAGGAACATTCCCAGCAAGAGGAACCCCTTTCTCTCCAGCTTTCTCTCTTCCAATGCAATTGGTCTCAGAGGAGAACAAAGCAGCTGAGGCTGCACATGGGAAAAGGGTTTGTGAGCCCCCAGTAGGTGTTGGGTTATTCCTGCCCAGCCCCAGGTGTTGGGTTGTTCCTGCTGAGGCCACAGGGCTGCTGATGTGAACTATCTTGGCACTTGGTCAAGTCTTTTGCCATTTGGAAAACAAAATACATGGAAGGGCTTGCAGCTCTTGTGGCCCTTTTTTAAATTACAAAGGGGGGGTATTTAAACTTTCACATGAATATTTGGGGTATGTTTGTCTCATTTCCATTGCAGAGATAAAATAAGCTCTCAGAGATGTCACAAGTGAGAGTTACTAAACTGCTTGAGTTACCTTCGGTGCCCACATTGCCACTCTGGAATTCTGTGTTGCAGGTGGATTTGTATGTGTGTCTCCTGTGTGGCAGTGGGAACGACGAGGACAGGCTCCTGCTCTGTGATGGCTGTGATGACAGTTACCACACCTTTTGTTTAATTCCACCCCTCCATGATGTTCCCAAAGGGGACTGGAGGTGTCCCCAGTGTCTGGCTCAGGTAAGCTGACAAACCCTTGCGGGCTGAAGGTTAATCTGTATTTTGTGGGGTTGTTTTCAATTGATCATAAGATTAGAAAATACAGTTTGTTGTTATTTAGGCTTGTGCAAACAAGGTGGTAGAGGTAAAGATAAAATGAAGACTTGGCACGCTTGACATTGCAAAGTTGGCACTTCAATGTTTTGGAGCCGAAAATCTGGTGTGACTTTGAAGAACACTTTTGATTTTAATTGACACCTTTCCTCTGTACTTTAAAACTGGAGTCTCACTGGGTGCTTCAGTGTCATGGTTTATGGACCTTGTTCTGCTTAGCTCTACTAGAATAAGGAGGAATTAGGCATATTCGCTAATTCATTAATTAATGTTTATGCAGATTTATAAATAAATACTGTGATTTGGTGAATCAAGCAGAGTTTCTTCTTTGCCTCTGTGACAGTGACTTCATTTCAGTGAGGCATCCTGCCTTCTTACCCCTCAGATGCTGTTGCAGGAGCCCATTAGTGTAAGTCTGAGCACAGTGTTGTGTTAATTTGCTATAGAAACAATGCCCTTTTCACTTGCAGGAGTGTAACAAGCCTCAGGAAGCCTTTGGGTTTGAGCAAGCAGCACGAGACTACACCCTGCGCACGTTTGGGGAAATGGCTGATGCCTTCAAGTCAGACTATTTCAACATGCCAGTACATGTATGTTCTGCTTTCTCCTGGTGTTGTGTAGAGTTCATTTTGTGTGCTTGCTTAAAATAGATAACTGTGCAGAGGGAGGGAGGGATTCTGGTTTTGAATGGGATGAAATCCCACATCAGAGGTTCTCATTTATGTCAGCGAATCCTGGTTCTTGCTGGTGTTGTGGTTTCTTGTTCTACCAGCTGCTTGTGTTTTTATTTGTGTTTTTTCCACTTTTGAAGAAGTATGTGTAGGGAAGAGAACTGTGACTGTCACCCACTCCTGAGAGAACAGGGCAGCAGCATCCCCTGGAACCACATCTCTGCTGCAGCTTTTATTCTCTTGTTGAAACAATTTGAAAATGGGGAAAGGCTTCAAGGTTCCTCCCTACGACAGCTTTGATGCTTATGCTGCTTATCTACTGATTACTCAGTACATACTCCTGTTTCTTCTCATACCTAGATGGTCCCCACTGAGCTGGTTGAAAAAGAATTCTGGAGACTTGTCAGTACCATTGAAGAGGATGTGACAGTGGAATATGGAGCTGACATTGCATCGAAGGAGTTTGGCAGTGGCTTCCCAGTTAGAGGTGGGAAGTTTAAAGTTAGACCAGAAGAAGAGGTAGGTCTTTGAGTTGACTGTGAATGTTTTTATGGCAGTTTTTCATGGAATAAGTCTCCTTGGTTCAAAGCACAATAATGGAACTGAGTTGCAAAGTGTTTGTTTTGTGTATCTGGCAAGGTATTTGAAGAGGAGAATTACATCAGGGTTTTAAATAAATAAAACTTGTTGTGATCAGCCATTCAAAGCCACAGGTTTATTGGAGTTGTTAATAAATAACTTCCAAACCAAATAAAACCAAATAAAAAAGGTCTAATTTTAACAAAGCAGGTCAGGCCAGTGCTGTGAAAGAGGCAAAGACAGTGGAGGGTTTAGTCTTTCATTCATTGGGCTGTTTCTTATATTCCTCAGTTGGGAAAAGTGCTTTTCTTCTGTTGCTCCTTAGCAGTTTTATCTTCTTGACTTTTTCACTTCCTGTTGTATAAACCTGTGACTGTTCTGTTCAATTTTCAGGAATACCTTGATAGTGGCTGGAATTTAAACAACATGCCTGTGATGGAGCAGTCTGTGCTTGCTCACATCACTGCGGACATCTGTGGGATGAAGTTGCCCTGGCTGTATGTAGGAATGTGCTTTTCCTCATTTTGTTGGCATATAGAAGATCACTGGAGCTATTCCATTAACTATCTGCATTGGTGAGTTTGAGGAATAAACCCAGTCTGGGGAACAATCTCCTTTTCCTTCCCTATTCTCCTTAATTAGTGGACTAAAAGCAGATTCACAGAGCTCAGCCAGAGTAACCATTGCTGTCCTGTCACAGCAGGGTTAAATCTGACAGTGTAATTCCCACATTGATTTACTTTTGGACAAGAGGTCATATTTTGGAAAGAGACATCCATTCCCAGTTTTAAAAAATCCATGAGAGGTGCAGCAGATACTCCATCAAATGTTTTATTATGCTCAATGTAAGCTAAAATCCATGCGAGTTTTCTTTTAAAAATCATCCAACTTCAGCTAACAACTCAGATCTGGCATGTTTTGTCTGTTAGATAGATCATGCTGTCATAAATCCTCTCATCAAGCCAACACTTGTCAGCTGTAATCAGGACAGATCTTTGCCATCTCTTTGATGTTCTAAATAGATTGAACTTCTTGAACTTCTCACCTTACAGCAGCTTTTCTAGAGTCTGGATTATTGTTGTCACTCTTCCTGAAAGCTGTCAAGCTCTTTCCCTTTCCTAGCTCATAGGAGTATTCCAGCAGAACGGTAAAACCACATCCCAGCTGCTGTTTAGTGTGTCCTTTTTGGTTGGTTATTCAGTTGCTACTCCTTGAAATAACAAGTGCTGCAGAGCAGCCCAAGAGCCAGTGACTTAATTCATTTCTGTGGTACTTGCTGTTACTGAAACAAATGTGAGAGTAAGGGTAGGTGAAGGAGTGACAGGATTATGTGTTAAAAAGGATCTTGTTGTGTGTTGCTGCTTTTTTTTTTCTCCTTTGTCTGAGTCCTCAGTCAGAGTGAAAACTATGGGTGGGAGAGGAGTTTGTTTGGAGTGCAGATTTCATTTCTTCTAGGAGAGCTTCCCTCACTGTTGTTAGAATGGCTTTATGTCTCCATCCAGTGCTCCCAGCAGCGTGAGTGGTGCAGAGGGCCAGGGAGGTGTGTCAGTGCATCTGTGCACATGTGCACACACGTTACACATCCAGATACATGCAGACATTGCCTGACCTGCTTCCAGTTCATTTGTCCTCCAGCAAGAAAGTCCCTGATGTCTTTTCATTTGCAGATATTTTTATTTATTTCCCTTTCATGTAGAGGCTTTAGTCTGGGGTTTTAGCCCATTGGAGAGCAATGTGCAGTTGAGGTTAAAGCTGTTCTTGGCCAGAGCTGTCAGTCTGAACAGCCTGCTGCTGCAGAGACAGTGCTTCAAACTCTGAAAGACTCCAAAAGGCAGGACTGGTTCTTGGGAAGTCACAGGGGTGGTGTGTCCATCTTCAGTGTTCCCACGTGCCTTGGAGGGGTCCATGTCCTAGTGCAGTGTTGTGAGCAGCTAATCCCAGGTGTCCCAGGCTGCAGCAGCACAGCTTTCCAGGGTTAAAGGCAATAGTCCTCCTGCAGAACTCTGAGACCTATGTTAGTTCTAGAAATGGTAAAAGGAGAAAAAAACCACATCTTTGTTTCTAAAGCTGCTTGGAAATAAATAAATGAGTTGTCAGTCCTGGACAGAGGAAGAATTACCATGGTTGCTGCAGGTATTCCTACAGCAGGGATGTGGAGCAGTTGGGAAACAGTGCAGAAAAAACTGTGACCTCCAGTGCTGCTCCCTTGGGCTGCTGGCACCTCAACACCTGCATTAGAACTGTGTCTGTACCTGTTCTCTTGGGGTCCAGACACCCCCAGTTCCAGTATCCTGGTCCAAG
Source organism: Climacteris rufus (assembly GCA_013398175.1). Lineage (NCBI taxonomy): Eukaryota > Metazoa > Chordata > Aves > Passeriformes > Climacteridae > Climacteris > Climacteris rufus. The sequence continues at coordinate 30,283 of VZRZ01001362.1, forward strand.
TTTAGCACAGGTCATGTCTATGTCAGCTATTCCTTGGTGCTGGCATTCATCAAGGAGCAGAACTCTTGACTAACCCAGCATTGTGTCTGGACACAGGATGGTTTTTAGTTGCATCTGTGGCTGGTCTTCATGGATTCCTGGAGTTGTTCTGGGACGATGACCAGGTCCAAGGCTGCAGAGTTGTCCCAGGATGATGGCCAGGTCCAAGGCTGCCTTGTCTTCTAACACTCCATAGAAAGTCTCCTTGTGGTACCTGGTGTGTGTGTGCCCCTCCACAGCCCATCCTGCTGGCTGTCCTCTTCCCCACTACAGGGACTGTGTGAGTTAAGGAATAAGCTCCTAGGGATGAGGGATAGGCATCTGAATTCACACTGCACTCTTTTCTGTTGGAATCCTCCCAAATGCTTTGTAATTGGTGGAAGAAGAGAGCACTGTTGGATCAGTTTTCAGTCTGCCAACTCTTAGAAGTCTTGGAGTAAAGTGATTGGTCTGTTCTCCATTCTGAACACCTCTTCTAACCTCGTTCCTTATAAGGCCCTGGAGGTATTTTCATCTCAGTGCTGCAGTGAGGCAGTGTCAGTGTAAGCCTGAGTCAGTGTCTGCTGGAACACATCTGCACCCCCTTCATCCTCTCAGCCACCTTGCATCAGGTTAAGCTGGTGCTGGAAGTTCTTTGTTCCTGCTCTGGACATGAATTTTTTTCTCCCTTGAAGTCTTTTGTGTAGTTTGGAAGTTTGCTTTCTGTTTCCTAGACAGTGCTTTTATGGCAGTTATGCATAAGGCAGAAAAAACTGGCTTTGGTTGTTAGACCCAAGAGGGAGTTTGTGTTTGTGGGAAAAGACAAGCAGCTTATGTTTTGAAGTTGTGCTGGAATCAGCAGAACTTCACTGAGGACTTCTTCAGACTTTGTCTCCCTCCCCCAGAATATTTGAAGTACCTGCTCAGAAGTGTAGGCAGTTAAAAACAGGTCTGGAGAAGAGGGACCTGTGTAAAATGTGAAGACTCAGGAAGGTACAAAACCTTTGCATTCCTTCCTGGTGATGTGCCCTTCCTTTGACATGGTGTATTTTAAAGCAGAAGACTAAAAATGTAACTTAAAGTTTGCTTATATTTAACTTTTTTTAATAATCTTGCAGGGGGGAGCCTAAAACGTGGTATGGAGCCCCAGGGTACGCAGCTGAGCAGCTGGAGGATGTAATGAAGAAACTTGCTCCAGAGCTATTTGAGTCCCAGCCAGATCTCTTGCACCAACTTGTCACCATAATGAACCCGAACACTTTGATGGCCCACGGGGTGCCTGTATGTGTCAGACTCCTGTGCTACTCCCCCACCCCCTCTCATTGGAACTCTGCTTAAAGCTGATTATTGAAGCCACTTTGTTGCTGAGGTGGTATGGTGGTTTCCATGTGTGTTGCATCTTCCTTACCCACTATAATGTGCCAGTGTGAACAGATGGGCAATGGAACTGTTGCCTTTGGAATCTGCTGGCAGACTCTTCTCTGGAGATCCATCTTGGATATTTCTATTTCTGTGTCTCAGCTGGAAGGTCCAGGCTCAACCTTTGGAACAATGGCAGGAGCTCTTGTATGTCTGTTCAATCAGACACCATTTTTTTGGTATAGAGTTTCTGTCAAGGGCCCAAACCCCATTCTTCCTCTATTTGTCATCCTCATCCTCTTTATTTTTCCTGGATAAGTCCTTAGGTATTTAAAAAAACATTTTTTCATCAGTTTTCATCTTATTTCATACTAGATTATTCATGGGAATTATGTCCCTTTACAACTTAATTGGCTTTTGATGAGCTGACCTTGGGACTTAAAGGAAAATCTGGAAAAAGTGGCAAAATCTGTGCTGTCTCCTATGCTTTGGTAGTCTCCAAAATGGAAGGATGCAGGAAGACCTACCTGCTTTCATGCTGACTGTGTAGCCCCATCAGTCTTAGATGAACAGCAGTATGAACTTTAAGGTTCCCAATTTCCCTTCCCTTCAGCTGTACATTGCAGAGAGCTGGATCCTCGTGCTGAGGTGTGAGGAGCACAAGGCCCAGGGCAGCCAACCTAGAACTTCAGAGTGGGCTGTGGCTGAATGGAGACCTTGGCTTTCCAGACTTTTGCATGGCACTTGATCAGCTGCCAGTTGTAATTCTTGGGTTTATGGTTTAAAACTCTCCAAAGTCCTCACAGGAGTTACTGGGAATTGGCAACCCCTGTTCTCCTTGCAGCCTGAGCTGTGTCTGGAGGGAGCTAACGCTGGCCTGTCTGTCCTGCAGGTGTACCGCACCAACCAGTGTGCTGGGGAGTTTGTCATCACCTTTCCCAGGGCCTACCACAGCGGCTTCAACCAGGGCTTCAACTTTGCTGAGGCTGTGAACTTCTGCACCGTCGATTGGGTACGTTCCAGGCCAGGTTCTCTGTAAGTGAGCAGTTCCAAAGCTGTTCCTGGTTCTCAGTTACTGCTGGGGCACAGATCCAGAAGGAGCCTGGTACTGGCAGCATAATGTTTGCTGAAGGGGTGTCTGTCATGCACTGAACTGGGGGCTTCCTCTGGTTCCAGGAAATTGGTTTGGAATTATACATCAGGGCTGATGCAGCTTTTGCAGCAGGAGGGAGGCATGGTCCCATGCATGCCTGGAGGAGGAGATGCACCATTGCTGCTAGAGTCTGCTCCTGTTTGTGTCCCCAAATTCCATTTCCAACTGAAAGTTGGAATGAAATTTCTCAGTTTATTGCACTGGGAATTCTCTGAGAGGTGCCTTCTGCATCTGGAAACCAAATCCAACTTGGATATCTTTTCTGCTTTAAACCTCTGTGACAAAATCAGATGATACATGTAACACACATTAATAACAATTAAAGACTTAGTCCTCTTGAGGGGAAAAAATAGGAATTGCATCTCATGTGAGAGCATCCTCTCAAGTAGCAGAGGTGATCTAGGTTTTTAGGGAAGAACACCTTAATGAGAAGGGAGCAGAAAATTCTCAAGTTCAAACAGAAGGTTTACTTCAGTCTCAGTAAGCTTCACTCAGCTTACTGAAACAGCAGAGATGGCACAGAGTTATTGTAGTTATTAGGTCAGAGTTATTGAACAAGTTCTTTGTCTTTTTTTAAATAAGCACAAATGGAGGATAGTTGCTCCACAGTTACAAGTAATGTTACCCTACCAGCAGGTGCCTCAGTGTCGTGCTGTGAGGCTGGCCAGATGCCAGGCACCCGTGAACAACCACTCACTCCCCCTCCCCTACTCCACAGCTGGACAGATGGGAGAAAATTTAGTGAAGAGTTCATGAGGCAAGATAAGGACTGGGAGAAAACTC
>VZRZ01001364.1:3187-67782 GCA_013398175.1 Climacteris rufus
TAGATTCTTAGCTAGTATTTTTCCTACCCCTTTAGATAGAGAGACAAAACACATTCCTAAGACCCTACCATAATCTTGCTCCTTCCGGGAACCAAGGACCCCATGTCTCATAACAGGATACATTCTTATCAACCCTGCTCCTTGGGAAGCAAGGACATTCCCCATGTCTCAAAGTATAAACAAAAGTAAGGCTAGAAATTAGGGTGAGTGTCATTAGGGGGCTGAACCCAGGGGCTAGATGACTTAATGGATTTCTCTTTTAATTGGACAATTGCGAGGAACCAATTTAACTTCTGTTTATGCCTCAAGATTCTATGGATCCGTTTCTGACATGGGGATGGAGGGCAAGCCTGTCCTTGGGCAGACTTCACCTGGCAGCCAATCAGGAGACTTCCATGGCTGGGTTGTAAGCTACCCCCCCCACTTGCAGGCAGGCCAGATCCTGGATGACCGGGAAAAAATGTCCAGGAAATTGGGCTATAAAAACAGTCAACTGTGCCACAAGGCCCCAGTCATTTTTAGATCCTTGGTAAGGAAGGAGTGCCTGGGGCCTTCAGCTCCCTACAGAACTACCTCTGCCCTGCCTGCTCCTCCCGCCTTCCCCGTATGTCTGCCCCATTTTCACTGAGCAGCCTGCTGCCACCGCAACCTGTCCTGCACCGCATGGAGCAGCCAGCAGCAACCTGCAGCCGCCCTTGCCACACCAGCCACCGCCGCAGCTGCCCTTGCCACAAACTTGCTGCTGCTTTTTGGAAGCCATGTGGAGCCATGTGGATGCTGCAACTCACTGTGTGCTTCGAACAGATGCTGACAGGGCCCCTGGAACTCTGGAGGTGATGTTCTGTCTGTTTTCCCCTTTCTTTCTCTCTTTTCTATCCCTTTTTTGTCAGGGATGTTTTTAATAAAGAGTTCTCAGATACAACATTGCTGCATTTGCGCTTGATTTCATCCAAGAAATCTATTAGAGGAATCCTCCCTGAGTCCCCCTTTATGACAGGACGGGACAACAATATTCAATTGATATGTTAATTTGTTAAACTTGCAAAAACTGTAGAAACTTCATGCCAATTGTGCATACAGGCACATTATGCACCTTAAAAGCTTTCAATCAAGGACCTGGTTTTTAATCTTACTATTCTAATACAGTTGCAAAATTTTCTTTCCCTTGTTTTAGGCAACATGTTAGAAAAGCATTTGTGCTCAGATCAGTTGTAAAACCTGTCAAGCCTGTATTTCCCTTTGGGACTAAAGCTCTAAAAGTGTTAGCCTCTGTTTTTGTACATACCCTATTTATGTTTGTCTTCCTTATATCCAGAATGTGGTTGGTATTTTTACCTTCATTGTCACCTGTGGGTCTTACCATGGTCTGCACCACAGACTATGGGGGAATCCCTGCTTCAGTGCCTGACCTTCCCTTCCTTCATTACTGGCCTTGGTGTCTGCAGCACTGTTTCTCTCACATATTCTCATTCCTCCCTTGAGCTGAAATTGCACATGCAAAGAAGATTTTTACCCTTCTTAAATACTTTATCTCAAGTGCTACCACTACCACTAATAAGATTGGCCATGGCCAGTGGTAGAACCATACATCAGCTTAAACTCAAAGCCCAGCCTGTAAGATTTGATTTATAACTATGCCACTACTTTGATCATTACCTGCTGAACCCACGTGCCTGAATACTGCAGAGCAGGTCCCCTGATCATTCAACCCTATCCAGAGAACAACACAACCACACTCGGGCCATGCAACCTGCCTACACTCCCAAGAAGCTAAGGGAATGAGCAGAGAAAGCAGCACATCTGATGCTCAGTCTGTGGAAGTGCTTCTGTGGCTCACAGATCAGGCAGAGGTGTACTCTCACCCCTGTCAGTGCCCTGAGAAAATAACACAGATCCAAAAGCTGATTTCTAAGTAGGTGGAGTGAATCCACCTGTATTCAGCTATCTGTTGTAGCTCCATAGGTTGTCCAATTTTATGTCATTACCATGCTGTGACACGACATGAAAGGAACATTTAAATAACATTAAGTAGAATGTTTGTGAACATGAAAACCAGAGGCATGGGAGAATATTTGAGATTAATTATTAAGAAATGGTGAGTTTTACTCCAAGCCCAGAGTCATTTCACTTAATTAATTTTTATATTGCTAGGTATCTAGTACAAATTAGAAAGCTCCTTATAGTCAATAAGGAGACACAGGCACACAGTGAAAATATTAATCTGTCTTAAATACCTGTTTTAGAATATGATTATAACTTAAGACATACTGATCTAAATTCTAGACATCTAAAATGCAGTTGGTTAAATCAGATCTAGTATTAACAGAGACTCCTCAGGAAACATGGACTTGAACCATGTTTAAGCCATGCTCATAAATTTATGCTTGCTTCACCCTGAAATCTAAGAAATTATTTGATTTCAAATCAGAATGGAAGCAGTCTGATTTTTATAATTGATTTTGGAATTCTGTGAATTCTTATGAGTAATACACATATCTGTAATTAAGCCCACCTTCAAATTGTCCAAGAAAAATCTTAAATAAGATCTTAAAATCATTTTGAAACATTTAAAATCAAAAAGCCTTATTTCTGGACTTGACACATTAATTTATTTACTTGTGTCTAGTCCTTTATTCATTTTTTAATGAAGTAAAACCTCATTTAGATGATGCATTTAAGCATCAAGCTCACTGACATGAATATCAATACTTCCTTCAATACAATTAGTTAAACTAGATTAAGTTACATTGAAGTAATGTCAATTTTATCACACTGGTGTGATTCATATTATGAATGTTGTCAAAAGTTTTCAACCTTGCCTGTTTTTATTAAACAATAGAATAAAAAGGAGATTTCATTACTAAAGACCAGTGATCTTCATTTGTGTGTCTCAGTCTCGCATATATTAGCCCATGGAATTCTATGCTTTTCGGGGGACCCTCACCTCCAAGAAGAACTGCTGGAGAGGATCAACACAACATTATTGGGATCCACCGAGTGGTGATATTTTCTTTCTCTGTCATTCTCTGTCCCCCCACCTCTCCTTCTATTTCTTTCTCTTACCATTTCTCTCTCGCCTATCTTTATTATCAAATAAAATCCATACTATTGACATTGGCATATGGTCTTGTTTGCACCTTAAGTCAGGCAGAGAAATGTCTAAATAACCCTATAAAACTGGACCTTAACACAGTCCTATACTGTATTAACAGTACATGAGGCTCTGCTGCTCCGTTAAAAGAGAAGAAGGCAATGCCACACACCAGACCCACACAGTAACATGCTCACAGTAGTCAAAATATCACGTTGAGATTTTTGTTGTGTTTCCTGCTGTATGATTAAGCTACTCTTCCCATTTATGTGCAAGCTAATCATCCAACAAAGCTGAAAAAAAAGGGGCATGGAAACAGATGGGAAGCTTTCAACCCTTCCTGGCTTCTGACTCCAAACTTTTTTGTTTTCTGCTTTAAATTCAATCACTTCTAATTTGCATTAATCTAGTTTTCTGGAATTTTAAAGATGAAACAGAAAATGCATAGATGTGGTGTGCATCCTCCCCAGCCCATTCTCAGGGCTGTTCTATGATTTCAGAAGCTCCTCATAAGCCTTGGCTGAGCCAGGTGAGTGTGAAGCATCCCTTAACAATATCAATTGAGCCATAAGTTAAGTCTGATCATACCAGGAGCTCTTGCATGGTAGAGGTGGGATCCACCAGAAACATCAGCAGTGCAGCCAAGATGGGGGAAAAAAGGAGAAACAATTATCCTTTATAATCATGGTAAATCATTTACCTGAATTGTAGATCAAGTGGAGTGCCATCATTGTGAGTTGTAGCCTGGGTGGAATGGTGCCATTGTTATTGCACTTCAGGAAAAAGATGCAGTAGTTATTGACTTGGGTTATGGCCAGGATTGAAACTTACTGGTGACCAAAGTCAATCATCTTGTAATCCTACAAACAGTAGTCCTAAATGAGGCCTTTTTCATTCTCCTGAACCACAGCAGGCTGCACCAGCACCTTCCTTTCACTAGGATGCCTCTCAGAGCTCCCAGACCCTCAAGTTTACAATACTGGAAGGACCATTGTCGATGATGAGACCTAGGCTGATAACCCCTCCCACACAACTCTTCGAGGCACAATCCTTACCTATTGGGAAACACAAAAGGTTTTGATGCATTGCACTGAACCTGATTGGAACTTTTGATAGGTACCTTTACAAACATAGAAATAGGTGTACATTTTGTTTTACCTCTGTGTGTGAATTGATTATGAATGTTAGTACCTCAAATCTATACTTAAATCATTGTTATAAATGTAGTGAACCCTATTAAATCACTTTATAAATGGCAAAGTATTCAATAATTAGGTACTGATAAACTGTTTTGCACCATTATCTTTGCATCTAAATCCTTTGCACCCTTACCCCCTTTTACATTCCTGGCTTCTGTGTAAATCATTTAAATTGCTTCTAATTTGATCTTACTTTGTCAGCTTTAATTTGTGTAGGAAGTGATAGAGTGAACCTTTCCATCTAGCTCTATAAAGTCACATTTTTCACAAATTCACATTAAACCCTACTTTTGCCAATATCTTTGACAGTGGTTCTAGATAAAGAATAAAAAAATTCTTCTTCAAATTTAGTTCAATCAAATTAACCTTGGGAATGGGAAAAGAAATACACTAGGACACTAAGAAGCTTCCACATAAATTTCGTGAAGATTGCAGAAATAAAGTTGTCAGAACACCCAGAACTATATGCATTTGTTTACTTTTACAGACATCCAAAACATCTTCCTTTCTTTCCATTCAGAAGTGCATATTATCACAATGAATTTTTTGCCAATTAATAGCTGGACACTTTCACAATAGCTCTGACATACTCTAAGTTTTCTAATTCACCCAACACTTTCAAACAACAGTACTGCTCGGCCAAATATGTTTAATCACATTTTTAAGCTTATGATCCAAAACTTTAATAAATATTTACAAATTTATACTTTCTTCTTTCCATCATCAGCTAACATAGCACAGAGAAGTTTTAATTTATACTTTTTAAAGGATGGAACTTGATAGATGGATTTTACCAATCCTCATTGAAAGTAATAGGATCAAAGGTCAATCAGATTTTTTAAATTTTGGATCTGCAGAGATGAGTTTTGTAAGGCATTATAATTGAATTAAAGACACTGTTTGACCAGTTTAAAGGATGGGAAAGAAGAAAAAAAAATCCAGGAGTTCAGACAAATGAGCTGACAACCAAAAGGCACAATCAGACATGGAGAAATGATGAAGAGAAAGGCATCTTGATTTTTATTGCTTCAATTTGTGCATTGCTTACAACAGCACAAAGCAAAGAGCTAAGCAGTGAAGCAAGCAGCAGCAGCAAGCAGTGAAAGTGGTGAAGACGCATCAATTTACTGTGGTGTATCTTGCTGACTAATAAAAACAACGACTAATCTGATTTGGAATTTGCAGTGAAACCCTTGAATGGACTTCTCATTTGCAGTGTACTGCAATCTACTTAAAGAATAGTGTTTGTTTTTTAAATCAATACTTTTGTTCATATAACTGGAAAGAATAAACTGATCTTCAAACCCATCTGGCCTCATAGAGGAAAAATAGAAGAGCATTTTGCTAATTAGTAGCTATAAATGACACAAAGATCTGTATAATACATTAGTTCAACTCATATCTGATTTAAACAGGTATTTCATAAATATCATGATTTAAAGCTCTTGAAAATAAGCCTAAAAGGAAAGAATCTTCTTTTCTAAACTACCTCCCCAAAACCAAAATAGAATAAAAGTTAATGCAGTTATCCTCTGGGAAGCCTTGTTGCCAAGCTTTATGGTTTGTGATCATAAAACTTCTCAGTAAACTGAATTTCAAGTAGCAGAATTTTACTCAAGATTTTTTATCCTACTTAGGAATTGGTTCATAGTGACAGAATTTATTCCCTTTGTGAGCTCAAACATTGTCACAAAGGCATTTTAATTTCTGCTGATCTGCATTTGAATATAAAAAAGAAAAAAACATTTACTAAAAACGATTATCTGAGTCATTTAAGATATATAGTCTTGACTACTAGAACTTTCTCTGGCTTTGTCTCTAAATAAGAACAATTGGAGAGCTGCTCTGGCCCCAACAAATTCATAAATATTCCTGGCAAAAACAAAGCTTAGGAAACTGGAGGGGGGAAGCATGCTTGTTCTATTTTGGATGGTAAAAAATGCAAATTCAGGGTAGAGACTTTAAACATCCTCTTCTTTTCCCAGCAGAAGGAAATTCTTAGTCTTTTTTTATTCTGTTCTCTCTTTTTTCTTTTTTTTTTTTTTTTTAATAAGGCTGAAAATAATACCTACAAGGACTGCTGTGTTACGGTTTTCTTCCATATAAAAGCTCCACCAAAGATGAAAACTAACCTCTATGTAAATATATCTTTAAAAGAAGGAAAAAAGTCTTAAATGAAAAAGAGGGAATATTTATGAATAAACCTCTTAGGGCTTTCAATTTATTACCTTGTTTTCTTGGTCCAAAAACCTCAGAAGTCTGCTGAAATTTACTAGCTGGGGAGTAATTTATTTATTATGAAAGGCTAGGCCTGAACAAACACCCAATACAAACAGCAACTCTAACCAGCACAAAATAAACACTGTAGGTATATTATATCTTCTTTCACTGTATCTGAGGGTGACTATTCAGAAAAGTGACTTGTGGTAATGTTTTGTACTGGAGGAACCTGCTAGCTACACCAAGTGTGATGAGCTTCCTGACAGTTCTCACATGGCCTTGACTTTCTGTATTGGGTTAACCTTGGCTGGATGCTAGGTTCCCACCAAGACAGTCTATCACTCCCATCCTCAGCAGCATGGGGCACAGGAGGAGAGCAAATAAGATGGAAAAAAAACCTTGGGGGCCCAGATGAAGGCAGTTTAATAAAGTAAAAGCAAAGGTCGTGCATGAAAACAAAGGAGAAAATAGTTTTTATTCTGTTCTTCCTATCAGCAGGCAGGCAATGCCCAGCACTTCCTGGGAAGCTGGGCTTCAGTACATGGTTGCTCTGGATAACAAGCACTGTAATAACAAGTGCTTTGTCTTCCTTTCCTTCAGCTTTTATGATTTAGCACATGTCATATGGTATGGAATATTCCTTTGGTCAGTTTGGGTCAGGGTCCTTCCGAGGATCTTGCCCAGCCCAGGCTACTGGTAATGTGTGAATGTTGGAGACACAGCACTGATGCTGTGCCAGCACTGCTCAGCTGTAGCCAAAACACTGGTGTGTTACCAGCACCTAAGAATGTGGACACAGCTAAAGCATAATTTGTGGATCTACAAAGTACCTGAGAAAAACACAACTAATGGGATTGAAATGAAAATGATCTTCCCTTTAACATGTTCAATTTTCTCTTCTTTTCTTTCGTTTTTTTTCTTCACTTTAATTGATTGGGTAGTGCAGTGCTATGATCAAGCTCTAATTTAAAACAGATTTCCTACATAGCAAGGTCAAGCTTTGCTGCACTGATAACCCTGAAGCAAGCTTGGCTGGGAGCCCTCAATCATGGTAGGTTTTTATCATTTTGTAACAGGATATCAGAAAAGAAAACAGAAATAGAAAAGAAACTTCTGAGGGATTATCGGGACTGATACTTTTCACTGTCTTCATCTTTGTTTTGGAGTATATGTATGTATATAGACTTAGATGGACGTAAGTATTTATTTTACTTACATATTTTTCAATGTACATATGTACACATATGAACACATTTGAAAACAAAAGAAATATGTATGTGCCTTTGCACACTCATGTAACGCTATACTGTGGACATTTTTTTGTATATGAGAGAGGGGAAAATCCTAATATTCTACTATACTATCTCTACTATACTATTTGTCTCCAGGAAAAGTGGCAAAATTGCTTACCATTTCAACAAAAATATGTGCCTGAATGTGTTCCCACATTTGTCCACATATAGATATAAGCATACATATATCTGCATAACAAATTATGAGTATTTATTTAATTTTTTTGATTTCTCCAAAGTCTTGTATTAAAACTTTCATCCTACATTCCTGACACTTTGCTGGAGTTTCTCAATTCCGCACAGCATCCGAAAAGCGAACTTAGTCCCTGCTGATGTGAGTTGCAGAAGTCCACAGCTCTCCCAAAGCACAGAGTCCTGGCTAACATAGATGACCAGTTTCTGCTGGCTTCTCTGGCAAGAAATTACTCCAAGCTTGGTGTTTTAGCATCAGCGAGAACAAAAGGCTTAAGAGGGCTCTTCTCTGGAATTACAGCCATTTTATTGTAAATCCAATGTTGCGTTCTGAGGGTCCAGGAGAAGCTAAGGAGGAGACACCCTGATAGCTGGAGGGTTCCAAGAGAAAGAGGAAGTGGGAGCTCTGCAGAGGTCTTTTAAAAGGATTGGAACACAGGGAGCACCCAATGGGGGAATAGCAAAATACAAACTGACCAGTGGAGGGGAGAGCTTTCCAGGACCAGGGCATAACCATATATGGAGTCTGAGGTAGGGGATACAGGTGACACAAGGGAAATAATGGGATTTCACCACAAATCAGGCAGAGAGTTCAGATATTGGAGGAGAGGGCATTGCCCTGGGGCTTCTCCCACCAATCCTAAAGCTCAACAGCAGAAGTTTCTGCCAAGTACACTACTACACATTCCAATACTTGAAAAATACCAATATCTATTGTCTGTTTTATATTGTGCCTCACATTCAATTCAACAAAAAAAAATGTCTTTTAAAATGATCACAAATAGTTAAATTCTCTTCTCTCATATCAGGACACAAATTCATCCCTCTAGGCCTTTTTGGGCAGTAGCTTATTGAGTCTGAAATTACAGTGTCTGTGGATAAGGATTTGGCAGTGAGCTTATTACAAACAACTTTGCATTCAGTTCTTTCATTTAGATTTCTCAAACCCAACAACTGAACACCCCAGGCTACAGCTAGTTACTGCCCTGTTTTAACCAGCAAGAAAAGGCATATACAAAAAATATGAGGTTTTTATCTATCTACATAGAACCAAAAATAGGAAAAACAAAACTTCAGGACATACCCCCCAGTGGAATTTAGTGGATTATTTCACCAAAGCAGACTTAAAATTAAAAAATAAGTATATAAATAAATAAATAAAATTTTAAAAGGCAACAAAAACTCAACCAAATAAAAAACAATATGACAGAAAATACAGATAGTTCTCTTTCTTTAAACTACGTAAATATCAAGTCATCTTGGATCTTCAGTTGAAACTGAGTTCCAAGAGCTATCAAAGCAATGGCAGCAACAGGTGCAGGGTATTAAAAGGGATTAGGCAGTCATTGCTCTGGAAAATGTATATTTTGTCATGAGTACCCGTTGTAATCTCACTGATAGTTTTTTTGTTTGTTTTTTTTTTCCTTGTCTATGAAATTTCTTATCACCCTGAGAGGGCTCAAGTTTAGAAAAATACAAAATCAATTTTGCTTTGGCTGTCCATTTTCTGTGACTATTCAAACAAAAAAGACCACCTCAAAAGAGTGCTTCAGATTATTACAAATTACTCAGAAGAAGTACAATGTGTATGATTAAGAATTAATATTGCCCCTGGAAAGCTAAGGTAGTATCATTGTATTGGGACTCCAGGAACCATTGATGCTTTGATTCTTGTGTCTGGCTGTCCATGTCTCCCTTGTGGTGTGGTATCAATGTGTCCTTATTCCAAGACAACCCCTGGGAAGGAAATAGAGTGACAGAGTGTCAAATTCCAGCATGTTTAGTTTATGTAGGCTTAAGAAGAAATTCCACGTCTCACAAAAATGGGAAGATACAACTATGTAGTAGACAGTGGATCCTCAACAGAAAATACCAACAGACTAGGAAGTCCTTACAGTTTTAATGGAACTCTGCCTTAATGTGACAGGGAAGGAGGGAGGGAAGGAAAAGAGAGAGATCTTTCCAGTGAAATCAATTTGCCTTGCTCTCATCACTACTGGCATGTGGACGGTATGATCAGTCTCATATTATGCATACAAAGAAAAATAGATACCTAACCAAACTACTATGATTAACTGATGCTGAAATTGAGTTACCATTGGTTACTACATTTTATTACACATATTTATGCTGCTCTGCACCTTTTCTGCATTTTACAATTCCTAAATTAAATGACACTTCTTTTACAAGTACACAGGGTGCATAATTCAATACAGAACTTGCAGCATGCAAATTACAATAACAAATAAATTATGGTGATAATCAAGGAAAAGAAATTTATAGTACAGTGATTTAAAGTATATCACAGCAGAAGAACAATATCTTTAAGTCATTAACTAAATTAAACATAAAACATGTAACCTTTCCATATTCCATTTGTTATTCAAACAAAAATTGAACTGACTTCTGTGTTCTGTCTGAGTGACAAGAGTTGTATCAATGAAAAGTTAAAATGTTTAAGTTCACTTTCGAGATCAGTCATGGTATCAGTCACTGAAGATTAGAAGGGACAATGACTTTACTATTCAGCGAATCACATTAGTAGAAGACAGATAACAGGCACAAGGCTTTTAATTCTGTATTTTAGAATGATTCTTCAAAGTATTGCTGGTAATTTTAATGAATCACATGTTATCAAGCTCAAGTAGTATGTTCATCTTTGCAGTGTTAGTATATTTACTGCATAGAGTCAGTTCCATTCAACTTAATCATTGGTCTCTGAATGCATTACTGAAAAGAATGAATAAAATATTTTTTAAGATCTTACATCTATCAACTTACATTTGTAATGCTTCAGTTAAATTGAACACATCTCTTGCCTCGATTACTTTGACTCCATTCTACTCCCATTAATTTCTCTCCTAGTATCTTATAGCCATATCTACTTTCTACATACACCCAAGTATTTAATAATGTCACATTTGTATTTGAACCCTGAAGTTCTAGTCATTCTATGAAAAAGATCAAACTCAAATTATGCAGATCAATAATGTCAAATCTTTGGCATAGCTAGACCTCATTCTAGTTGACCTGAAACCATGTCAGTTTTTCTTTTAGAGCAAAGGCTGGCATTCTGTGCCAACATCAGTCAGCCCTGTCCAGAAATGAAACTCATTGCATCAGGCACAGTACAAAATGAGAATAAAAAATTTGGATGCTGAAATGGTTGCTACCTTGTATTACTGCCCCATAGAATTTGCAGTCTTAGAGTCAAATATGTAAATATGTAAATTTTAAACAGAGAGCAATTTATTTTTGAAAGCCTTGACATTTAACAAAGCAGGAGTCAGTGATAAACTGCTCACAAGGACTGCCAGCAGGCGACTTCACACACCATAACCACTTTACTACAGAGTGATTAATACTTATCACAGGGGAAAATAATATGCCATCTTTTCTTGCTAAGAACATAAAAGAAACTGCTTAGGTCACCAGGAACAGAGCTGTAGACATGGGCACAGTAGTTACAGCTACACTGAGAGATGCTCAGGTCAGAAATAAGACACGATTATTCAAAATGCTAGATAAAAAGTAATGCTCAAAGGCCATATGGATGGTAGCAGAGTAAATGAATAGTCAGACTTTAAATATGAAGTTCATATTGATTAGAATGCAAATGTCAGTAGGAATTAGACTACATGAGGAACATTTTATGACTCTGACACGAAAATGGTGCCTTGACAAGTCATTCAAATGCTTGCCCAGTGTCTGGACAGCTCCCTCACTGAATCGAATACTGGATCCCTTGCTTCTAGGGTGACTCCCTAAATATCAGTAGCTGAAATGGCTTTTGAGAGACATCAATAAAAAACTACTGGATCCACATTTGCTTTGAATTCAGACCAAGGACCATGTGAACTGCAACAATGTCCTTGCTAGTTGATTTTCCAGCTCATGCAGAGAAACAGAATCCCTCAGCCAACACTATTTCCTTTCATTCTTTGCTTCAATCAGTGATAATTATATGTATCTTCTCATAATAATATCTAAACTACCTTGCAGTCTTTACGTTATTAACCTTCCTGGCAAATGGTCCCCCCTTTCATAACAGGTGAGCAAATTGAAGACTAGATTACTGCAAATATTTGGCTACTTTAAAAGGGAATAGGTGTATGGGTATATGTGACAACTTGAAAGTCACAAAGAAATCTTTGGCAGAGCAGGAACTGAATCAAACCCCACACATATTAATTCTAGAACACGTTTCCTTTTCTGTTGTGTTCTGAAAGAAAGGTTCTGCCACATTATCTGTACAAGCAACCTGCTGTACCATTACTAGTTATCTTAAATTAAGGTTGCTATTTGTGTTGTCACTGCCTGCACAGAATAAAGACAAATCCTATTATCAAACTCAATTCCAGCCCTATATGAATATAAAACTTGAAGAGTATTTTCTAGGCATATCAATGCTTTTGTCTGACATCTAATAGGTTCACATTATCTTGATTTCTCAGTTGTAATTAAATGTAATGATTGCATATTTATTTTTATTTACAAAGGCAGTTGCTTGTACAATAAAATTTGATTTAATCGATTGAAGACTCATTTAATGGACTTTTGAGGACCGAATGCATGTAAACAGTGCTCTAATCAGACATCAAAACATGCATAAATCAAAGTAATTAAATCAATGTAACACTAAGAAAATTGAACCAAACAGATATTTCAAAAAATAAGCAATAAAAGATATTATTTAAGATATCAGTTAAGAGAACAGCCACAATACTGATAGCTGTATCCACTGTTCCTCTCACTAAATAGCTGTCCCTGATCAGAGCCCTATGATCAAGGTATCGTAATTAGGAACCAAGCACAATATCTTTCCTATAAACTTTCTACAATACAAAATAGAGAAGACTGTGGAGGAATCCAGAACTAAATGCCATGGCACGAAATTATAATGTAGCTGTATGTTCACAATATTAAAGCTGTAAACATTTCCTACATCTTACACAACACAAAAACAAGTAGTTGAAAGTTCAGACTTTCAACTAGGACTGCCAGTGTAAAGTTTGACAATCTTCTTCCATTTGTGCTTAATCATAGTGCTTTGTGAAAATAAATCTCCAAGTATGTAATTAAACTGGATATTCATTTTCTCATTCTTTTTTTAAAAAAAAGTATTTCATCTCTCACACATATCTTCACAGAAGAGAGAAGGGAAAATATATGCCTTTCTCATAGGAAAATACGTGCCTTTCTCATGCTCTTCTTACCAAGGTAGTTACTTGCTTCATGGCTGCTGGGGTATATTTGCATAAACTCTGCATCCAGGTGGCTCCAGGCATGGTCAGTGTCTGGAACCAAGGTCAGCTGCATGTGCAACCACCTTAACTGCCCATTGATGCATACACAATCTAAAAAAAGTGAGGTGCAGCTGTCAAAAGTAGACCACGAATGGGTTCTCCCACCTGACACTCACAGTAGCTTGTTGTTCACAACACAGTTTCATTTGTACTGTGACATCTCAGTATTTGTGGAGAGCAGGTAAGAAGAGCTTTTTGCTGGTCATGCAGACAGAAGGACACATAACTATTTGTCCAGATGATAAAAATCTGATATAAATAAGCAGTCATCACTATGACTGAAAATAATCTGATTCCCCAGGCTATGTAATTTCTTCTCTGGTGATCCTTTCTCTCAGTTTCTATCACAAAAGAGAGGGAAACCACAGTCTGATTCGGGCCAGGATTCATCACTTCTAGCTTTAGGTATGTAATAACTGAGGCCAAGTTAGAATCCTCCTTGGCTGTAAGGTACCTTCTATGGTCAGTAGAAACAGGCATCTACTGAGGGCTATTTAGTTCACATAAGATGAACTGGTTTTAATCCTCCATCAACTAGTGAAAAAGATGAGAAAACAATCTGTTACCTGACAAAAGCCACAATGAGTACAAATCCAGGTCTTATTTCATATCTCAATTCATTCCAAGAACCCATGTGGGAGCAGAAAAACTGTTGTGTGTTTGCCAATTGATGGCATCAAAGAACACATTTTCAGGACTGCATGCTGCTCTCTAGATCACAGTGCTCTTAACAGTTAAGATTCTTTTGGCCTTATCCCCATAAATATGTTTCCATACAGGTTCATTCCTATGCAAACATGCTTTGAGTAAGAGTTTTGTCAATCCTGCCCTGATGTATGCAGTGTCAGCTCCTACGTTCCACAGTCTTCTGCTAATAATCTCCTGCTTAACGTATTTCTTCATTCCCATGTCCCCAACACCTTCTCTCCCACTATGTCACTGCGAAAGGATCTTCCTCAGCACCTCCACTGCTAAACTGTGCATTCCCAGCCTTACACAGAAATGTATGCCACTCATCATTTTTCACCCTGGGATGGCAACATTCTACAGAAAATGTTTCTTTATGTGCTCCAAATGTGTCTACCTGTTTTTCACATGAAATTTCTGTCATCCCTTCCCTGTCAGTCAGCATCCAATCCATTCCCTTTTCTGCACTGTTTTTTCACTCCTTGCTGTTTTCCTCCATAAACATAAGTGAGGTTTCAACAAGGCTATACAATGTAAGTATCACTTGACATGAGGTTGGATTTCACATACAGACAGTTAAGAAATCCACCAGTTCACAATGATAAACCTAAGATAAAATTCTCTTTTCAAATAAACTGACATGGATCAGTTGATACCAAACCTGAGAATTTAGACCTTTATCAGGTTAAAAATGAAAGCTTAACAGATGGCTTGTTGGAAGCTATCTTACTGAAGACAGAATGTCAGTATATTATTATGAATCTTTAATATAAACCAGAAGATTCCTGGAAAATTTTGCAGCTATTTGCCAAAATAACCTCAGGTCTTCAGTGCATTTTCAATTTTTTTACTTACTGCACACCAAAAAAAACAGATTATCTGAGTATTTTTCAAAGTTAAAATAGCAGAAAAACATCTTTTAGCAAGTGACTTCTCTTACTGACAGTAAAACATGGAGGGATTCTGCACCTGAAACCACTTAATGCTTTTATGGAAGCAATAAAATAGCTTCAGGTGTTTCTCAAGGAATGAGTTTTAAAACTGGTGGGAGAAGATCCATCAAAAATAAATCAAATCTTGTTTTGCTTGTGCCACAAGAAGTGTGTGTAATAGAAAGTTATTAAGACCAAAGCTGTTGCTGCATTGACTCAGAACACTGTCCAATTGCCAAAGCATTCTCCAATCAATCAACCTTCAGCCTCATTTTTTTCTGCCAACCCTGACAAGAGTCGCCATCTGACTGTAGATTATGAGATAAAAGGGGGCTAGTAGCTTTGTTTCTTCTTTATTAAATTATTTGCAACATTCTGTCTACAAGACAGGTGTGAGCTGATAAGGAAAACCTGAACTTTCTGGAAAATTATTTCAAAACCTAGATCAAAATATAGTTTCATGTCTAGGGAAGGTGTCAATTAAAAATTAATAAAAATATAATGAGACTGTAATCACCAGCTACATAATAGCTTGTGATGGTTTGACTCTGGCTAGGTGCCAGGTGCCTACTGAGTTGCCCTATAGCTCCCTCCCCCAGAGGGACAGGGAAAGGACAAGATGAATCAGTGGGTCGAGATAAGGCAGTTTTTATTAAAGCTACAGAAAAGCAAAAACAGGGTCTGCACGCGCATAAGCAAAAGAAGGAGAAGTCAATCTCTACTTCCCATCAGCAAGTGATGTTCAGGCACATCCTGGGAAGCAGGGCCTCAGCACACGTAGTGGTTCCATCGGAAGGCAGACATTACAGAATGCCCCCCCTCCTCCTCTCTCTCTCGGCTTTTATATCTGAGCTGACGTCATATGGTATGGAATATCCCTTTGGTTCCTTTGGGTCAGCTGGCCTGCTTGTTCTCCATCCTGAGGCCTTGCCCACTCCCTGCCCCTTGATGGGGGAGAATGTTAGAGGGACAGTGCTGCTCAGCAGTAGCCAAAACACTGCTGTGTTATCAACTGAAGCACAGCACTGGCAGGGCTGCTGAACTCTACCTCCGTTAGAACCAATACACAGCTGAAATAATAATATTCAGCATTGGAAGAAATCTCATTCTCAAGATACCTATTTCTGTTCATTTTTGGAAACTATGTATCAAATTTTTTTGCTATTTAGTTCTTCCATAAGTTCACTAATAATTGCTAATTTTTCCCTCTGATTTACAAATGTACTACGCTGTTTGACCCTGAGAGTAGCTCAGTTGGTTAAAGCATGGTGCTAGTTAATGCCAATGTTGTTGCGGGCTCAATCCCCTTATGGACCATTCTGATCCTTAAACACCAGGAATGTAAGGATTTTCAGAATAACTGGTCTAATTTACACTTTGTCATACAAATCTGGAGCCACACCACAAAAAAAAAGCACATAGAAAACTAAAGGTCAGATTAAAGTGACTTCATTTTGTCACCTCCTCCTTCACCTGTTAGTCCTGTAGCCATACCTGCCAAGATCTTCCCTTGAGCAGGTGCACAAGAAGACAGGAGGGACCATAGCCAGGACAGCTGATCTGAAAAGCCTAAAGGGATATTCCACACTATAGAATGTCATATTCAGTGTATAAACTGTGGGCAATTAGCCAGGAATAGCTGATCTCTGCTCAGGAACAGGATGGGCATCCGTCATCAGGTGATGAACAACTGTGTTGTGCATTGCTTGTTTCTCTTGAGCTGTGTTCCTCTATCTCTCCTTTTCCCTACAAGTATTATTATCAGTGTTATTAGTATTATATTTTATTAAAAATATTAAACTGTTCTTATCTCAACCCATGAGTTTTACCTTTTTCTTCTGATTCTCTGCCTCACTGGGGTGGGAACAGGGCCAAGTGAGCAAGTGGCTGCATGGTACCTGGCTGGTGTCTGGGCTTAAACCATGACACCCTTTCTTTTCCAGAAAAGCCAAATATAGCTGTGACTCTGCCAAAGTTTTCCAGTTTCTCATCTACACATCCAGGAAATGTCTATGAACATAAAGACCCACACTTTGTTCTTCTGGACACCCTAGGTACCAGCAATACCTTTAATTTTTAAGGTGTCATCGAGAGCTTCTCCTAGACCTCTATCTTAAATGTGCTTTTCAGTACTTCTCTTCTTCCAAAGCAAGAATTGAACAGCATTTCATGCAACTAAGTTGAAAGCAATTGTCCTCAACATTTCTAACTGCAGTCTTTGTTTTCAAAGGTTTGTTAGACTTTTTTGTCTTTTCAAGGCTGTATTTATTTCATTCATTTTGAATGTCATCTGGTCAAATAGCTCACTGTGAGCATGAAGAAGCATTTGCATGTATAGAAAAAATTCAAGTATGATACAAACTGTATACAGGAAAAAAATACCAGAAAATTAGGAGAACATGAATCATCATCAAAGTGTTGTGATGAATATAGTTCCACTCATGTATGGTATATGCACAGGACTGTTCTGACAAATCAGTTATACTGAAACTCTGTGGGAGTCTGAAAAACAGAGAGGATGCTTGTTAAAGGGTTCTCACTGTCTCTATTTGAAATGCATCAGAAGTTCATTTCAGCTACTCAGCAGATCCTTATTTAGCACAGACCTGCCAGCTTGGGCTTAATGTGTCAGGGTGCATCAGTCTGTTCAGAAAAGTGATTTATTGTGGCAGCATGAATGTCTAATTATGTGCATAGCTTAAAGTTTTTCAACAGGAAAGAGCCCAAACAAGTGAAAAGCTGAAATGAGATATATTTCTTTTTACTGGCATTTGCTTACATATGCCTGTTGTTTTACTTTAAGTTACATTATTTTCCCTCCTTCTCTTCTCCTGCCTTATCAAAGCCATATGACATTACAAAGTCTTCCTTTGCTGGATATATATTTTTAAGAACATCTCCATGCCTCATTTCCACAAAACATCATATTGATTATTTTTCTTATGTATGTGGGCTGTCAGTCATTTTCAGTATCTACAATGCTATTAGTTTCACAGACATTCAACTTAAAGGGGAACTATTATTAATTCAAGCCATTATAGCATATAAAACACCAGGTTTAAACTGGCTTTACCTTGGGTTGTTTCCTCAACTATACAATTTTTAGCTTAACTGCAGCCTTTCCAGATTTTCGGTCACTGCTTTGGAGTGGCAGGCAGGTATTCAGCCATCTCCAGAAGAGCAGGGCCCCATCTATACAATGGTTACTTGGGAAGACAATCATCATCACTCCAAATGTCCCCTTCATCTTCCTTCTTTCCTCTACTTTATGTACTGAGCATGATGTCATATGGTCTGGAATCTCCCTTTGGTCAGTTTTGATCACCTGTCCCAGCTGTCTCCTCCCAGCCTCCCAACCACCCCCAATCTTGTCCCCAGCATGGCAGTATGAAGAGCAGAAAAGGCCTTGACTATGTAAGCCCTGCTCAGCAATGGCAAAAACATCTCAATATTATGAACCCTGTGTTCAGCACAAATTCAAAACTTAGCTCCATAAGAGCCGCTGTGAAGAAAATTAACTCTGCCCCAGACAAAACCAGCACAGTTCTGAAGACAGAATTATTAATTCCCATATAGCCTCTTACTGCAATCCTCACTGAAGTAGCTCAAAAATATGAATTTACTTATCTTCACAGTACTCATGTAAGATAAATGACTATAAATATCTCCATTTCATAGGGGCAGGGGAAAAAAACCTAAGACAAAATTTTTGCTTAGTATGCTCAGTTTGAGATATCTGTTATTCCTTTTCACTCTGTACAGAACATTTACAAAGCCCAGCTCTTAGTGATTTCAGTTGCTGCCGTGAATGCTCAGCAATTATGTAGATCGAGGTGAAGGATGCTAAGCTGGGAACACAGCAAATGCCTAAACATACAATTAGTGACTGCCTTTGTGCAGTTTTATTCAAGCAACTTACCTGTAGCAACTCTCTCACAACAGCAGGACAGAAATGAATGCTAATTATGAGCGGCAAATTGCCTTAACTCTCCCATCTCTTCCTGCAGTCCTCTCCCTCACTGAACATTTATTTTTCAGTAACAGATACAAATGTAAAAGCAATGCAAAATGAGTTGGTATTTTTTGGGTTTTTTGTTTGTTTGTTTGTTTGTTTTTTACAGCATCCAGTAATGTTTCCTTTAAGTAGGATAACTTTGCATACTTATAAGAAACCTGAAACCATAGCTGGGAGAGATGCAGCCCTGGTGCAGATGGTGCAGTTAGATGCTGCGTCTGGACTCTATGTCTAACCACCTATGCTCCTTAGTCCTGTGTACCCTTTGGGAAATCCAAGGCAAAACCACCGGCACATGCATCTGTAGTACACACTGAATGAGCCCAGTGCTCTCCCGATGTGTTAGGCCAATTTATACTCAGAGCAGCAGCTGTGCACCTTGCATACATGAATTGTAGGTCTGATGTGGTCAGAGTAGATTGGATTTCAACTACATGTATAGTATGACTTCTATCCAGGACTTAGAGAAGAGATGACTGAGACGGGACCACATCAATGTCTAGAAGTATTTGAAGGGAGGGTGTGAAAAGGATGGAGCCAGGCTCATCTCAGTGGTGCCCAGCAATAGGACAAGAGGTAATGGGGACAATCTGATGCACAAGAAGTTCCACCTGAACATGAGGAAGCTTTAGTGTGTGGGGTTGCCCAGAGAGATCTTGGAGTCGCCCTCTCTTGAGATATTCAAGAACTTCTGAACACCATCCTGTGCCATTTGTCCCGGAATAACTCTGCTTGAGCAGGGTGGTTGGACCAGAGGTCCCACTGTGGTCCCTTCCAACCTTGCCCATTCTGTGATTCTGTGACCTTGCTCTGCCAGAAGATACAACCTTAACTCTAGGGTGACCACCTAAAAGGACACTGTCTGAATTTCTGGCCAATTCACCAATTCTACTCAAATCTATTGTACCAGTCAGTTTTCTCAACTCCCAGGTTATCCTGGCCTCTAGTCTACACAGGGAACAATGGGTCATGAATACAAAAAAACAAGCAGAAGATATGGACACCAAGGAAGAATTCAATGGGTTTAGTTGTAGTTTCATTCAGATTTTAGAGGACAGTCTTCTTAGCATTTATAGTGTTGATGTTAAAGAAAATATCTCATTGGAAAGTGATGATGAAGATAATAACATTTTGTAGGAAAGATCAGAAACATTAATCAAAAGTTAGGATTACAGAAATTCCCATCTAAACATCCACCCAAAAATTAATTTAGACACTTATATCAAAGGGATTGAATTTTCAAATCTGTAGACCAAGCAAAAATATCAAATGTATTCCATGAGACTATTCAACAGTTCTCATTCATAAGCAATTATTAAAAACATAACGGAATATGAAAATATGCATCTAGCTTTTATACCAAGTTTTGAAAAAAGGCTAACTTACCAGAAGATCATTAATGTTGACTCTCTAGCATAAGAAATTATCTGTGATTTGTAGCCACGCTGCAGTCCGCGCTCTGCCGAGGCGTGGGGACAGGCCCGAGGGTGCACGGCGTCCTGCGCTGGCTTTCCCTGGTGGTACGGGGGCTGGCTGCCAAGCTGCAGCGCCTTTCCCCCAAGCAGGGTTCAAGCCATGCCTAGCTGGACAGTGCCGGCTCCTCTGCTGAGCAGGTTTGCCCATAGCCCGGTGGTCTTCAGTGGGGCGACGAGAGCAAAGACCAAAGGAGGGGCCTTTGTCCGGTGATTTCAGCTCTTTATTGAGGGCAGGGCAGTAGGAGAGGGTCCAGGGAAGGGTCCAGGAGCGGCAGCAGAAACAAGGGTCCAGGAGAGCTGAAGGGTCTGGAACAAAAGAACCCAGCTCACCGACTGACAGGGCTTTTTATAGGGAAAGGCAGGGGGGATACAGCCAATGGGGGAACAGAAATTACAATAGAACCAATGAGTAAGCGAGGAGACAAGAACTTACTAGAACATAACCATATATGGAACATTACATAACTGGGAAATAAAGCAATGGAAACAACGTATGCAAATAGTAACCAAAAGGAATCATGGATTGGGTAGCAGTGTCACCCTCACCAGAATAACTGTCTCAGAGGGCAGTGTGCTGAGCTCTCTTCCACCAGGGTCGAGGCTTGCTTGCTGTGGCTTTAGCGACGCACACTGCCACAATGATTAGATAGATGCAGGTGATGAAAGAAAAATAATGAACATATGGGATTAAAGCAGCATAGTAAAATTCAGAAGTAAAACAAACACTAGTCTTTTTTTACACTACTTTAGCTCCCATTTGAGAGAACACATTCACACTGGAGAGATGACTAAAGGAATCTAAGCTAGTAAAAATTATCCAGTTATCACAACGTAAGTTTACACCCTCACACATATCTTTGTTAGAGAGGTGAAGAGACATTCAGTTGTAACTCACTCAGAGGTTTTATATCATGCCTTCAGGTCATATATAGCTGAATCAAAAATAACTCAGAATTATTACCAAAGGAGGTAAAAATATTATTGTTTCCTATTGGTTTTGTGATGATTTAAATGTTCTGCTACTTTCCACACTGTAACAGTGAAACAGAGAGTGATGCAGGAAGAGATCTCAGGTTTTCTCTTTATCCAAGGATTAGCAGTCTTCCTGAGCTGTTATGTCAGATTGCATTTTGTTTCACCAAGAAATACTAATTTTTTCCCCCTATAAATGAATAAGTTAACTCTGCTATTTGCCAGCAGCTTCTGTGACTCAGACAGAAAACTTACCATGGAGTGATTAGTAGAACCTCACTTCTGTTACAGAGAACTGTCCTTCAAGAAGTTCAAAATTTAGTGGGATGCAGAAACTACTGCCTCTTGAGGACACCTCATCAAAAGTCTCATTGTGCATGGCATCTCCTACATGAGATCTTGCCCTCCAGTTGCAAGTGTTGTAGGCCCTGGACTTTTTCTTCCAGTCTCTTCTTTTCCAAACAGGTTCAGTTGTACCCAAACAATTCATAGTAGATGTTTGTCAGATCTTTCCTTAAGGCTCAGAAGTGGTAGAGATCTCATCACTTATTGCGATTATATACTCCAGAGGTGTAATTTTTAAAACAGGAAAGTTATTTTAGGAAAATTTCCTTCAACACCAGCCTGCTGATTATTATCGCTTCTCCAACGGTACAATATGTAATTTTCAAAAATGTAAAGAAAGCTAATTGAAAAACAAAATAAAAACCACATCTTTTAAAAACTGACAGAATAGGATTTTTCAAAGTAATTAATGTTTTTCTAATATTTTCTCTTCTCAAAAAAATGGCATTCAGGCTTAAACAACTGAAGTGTGCGAAGTATTTAACCTCAACAAACAAGCCAGCATGTTTCAACAGAATGTGGCTCCACAAACTCCTGACTCATTTTTCCTCTCAGCGTGCCTTAAGATCTCTCCACACAAGCAACTTGGGTTGAGCACCAGCTCCAAACTGTGTAATTGCATTAGGATGGTGCTGTGTTCATACTAACACACTCAGCATCACAGGTGAATGCATTAGCCCAGATTATCATTACCTTAACACAGCTGTATGGTGCTTGGTCACATATGATCAGGTCTGGCAAAGTTACTTGTATCTGCTTGTATGTCTATTTCAAGGTATCCCAATTTACATGAAGGTTGTCTTTTTCAGACAGCACAGAGTGTTTTTAAGTACCTTTAAAGAGTCCAAGTGAGGATGGAAACCATGTTAGAAAAATTGAGATACTATACATGTGAGCAAAAACATGAGAATTTTAAGTATAGTAGTGCTTATGTAGGCCTAGAGATATCAAGAGGTATAAAGTAATAAGGATGAAAGAGAGTGAAGATTCTCTCTAGATCTTATTAATGGTTAGGTATCAGGATTCTCATTAATATATTCAATAAACTGTGCTGGAAAATTTGGTTAGAGGTTAGGATAGATGGCAGACTTTTCAGGCTGAAGGTGAGATAGCTAAAATTGATTTAAGGAACAGCTAATCCTCCAACAATATTTCTAAAATTCTTTGTAACTATCTTTGTCATGTTCTGATGCCCAGTCATTTCAGCCTTGTCCTTTATATGCTGATTGATTCTTGGACTCATAATCCATTTTTCCATCTTTAGCTCTTTATTTTTTCACACAGCCTACCCAGGGTGTGTAGGAACTTCTCCATCAGTGTGATGCATACTCCCATCATGCAGCCAGCCATAGCAGTGTGACAGCATTGTCATTAATCAAAATTGGCTGTGTCCAGAAGTTTAAGTTTAGCATGAATTCTGATTGTCACAAATTTCTTTCAGATCTTCTGTAACCTTGGACACTGATTTGGACACCAATGTCTTGCCTCATTTAAGCATCTTAAAGAGTAATACCAAGCAGATAAAGATGTTACTCGATACCACTAGTTGCCTTTGAAGGACCCTTGCTGCTGAGGGACATTACTGAAGACCTCACAAATGCCTTTATTACAATAAATTACACTGCTTTTAAGTAATTGACATGCAAAGAGAAAGAGATATTTTAAACAGGATTCCCAATGTATTCCTCCAGGACAGATTTCAATGAAGACAGCAGGGTTACCTCAGATTAATTTACTTAAACACTGAACTCTGTATATCGGTCCAGTGGTCAGTCTTAGGGTAGCCTCTGGACAGGGATAAATAAAGGGTCAGACCCTCTAGTCCCCAGGGAAAAGACTGAACATACGGAAGATACTTGCATATAAATGTTTTCCTTTCATTTTTCCCCCCACTGCTAGTAGTTTTCCCTAATGATAAGGCCAGAAAAAACAGAAAGGAAAAATAAATAAATACACAATTACTGGGTATTTCAAGGTATAGTATGTGTAATGTGTACTAACATTATGGGAATTAAATCTCGTTATCTGGTTTAGCTTTATTTCCCAAATTCTTTCTTTAAGAAATGGCCTAAACACATGTTCTACTGTCCATTTATACAACTGCTGTGAAAGCATTAATCAGAGATTCCATCTTTGTTGTTTTGGCTAGCATTTTAACATTCATAGTTTTTAATCCCTGGGCTTTGTTTTCAACCTGCTCAACTTTTCCTAACTGACAGGTATCTGGACAGTGGCTTTGCCCGGCTGTTATCAGCTTCTTATATCTAGAATCACATGACATAAATGGCTTGAAAATGTACACTTATGACACTTCTTTGTAGTGAAACCCTCCAACATCCCTCCTGATTTTCCTTCTTCTGCACTTTAATGAGTAGCTGGTGAGTCATTTCTCTTGGGAGTTCAGGAGGATCTGTGTTATCTGCCCAGTTTACCATTTTAGTGGCATATTTCTAATTATTTTTTCACTGACACAAAATGTGGGATCTCCAAATTTGTTATTTAAGCCTCTCAAAGAACTCAGTGGATAAGAAAATTTCTACAGATCCTTATCAGACTCCCTTATTCAATGATAAACCATTCAGAAATCAGGCTTCCATAAATTTTAGTGTGCAAAAATTTTAGCTCACCTCTTTTTGTTTCTGAGGATTTCATGCCACTTATGTCTGCAGTCAGTTAGTCAACCTGAACACTAATCGGGCTTTATGTTGATAGCAAAGTCTGTAGGATATCACCCCCCCTTCCCCCGCATGCCCATCGACATACAAAGTCATGAAAACCTTTTGTATTTTCAACTGGAGTGCCAAATTATCTTTCTGTAAAGTATTAAGTTGTTCCCTTTTGTGACTTTCACCTGTTGTTTCTGGAAACTGAAATAAGAAATAAAAATATAGAGACCTACAAAATAGTGCTCAAACCAGTAAATTGTGAATTTGTATCAAGAAGTATATACGCATCCCTTCTTGCATCCAAGAGAAGTCTAATCTTCTCTCTTACTTATTGCCAAACATTTCAAGGCTCATCACATTACCTGACTTGAAGGTCTACATAAGAGGGGAAAGAAGTAAGATGAAGAAATACAAAAGGAACAAGGAGCAGTAGGATCTCCAAGCCAGAGGTAAAGTGATAAAGACACTCTTGATTGTGGTAAAAAGGCACACACTTAGGGGTTGCAGACTCAGGAGGAAATGCACATGTCAGCACATGTACTAGCTCCTGTTTGGAACCAGCAGTATGTCAGTCTCATGCATTATTGCCTCATCTACACTTCCTGCCACCTCATGCCTTTACTTGGTCTGTACAGGATTTAGACACCTCTGCATCTGCTTTGGCAGTAGGCAATCCTAGCAATGGGAGAGTTTGGCTAGCACTCTGCTTCTATGAACCTCACCCCTCCTATGTAGCAGAGCACAATGTAAGCAAGAACCTGCTGCCAAAAGATAGAAAAGTACAGCAGATGGAAATATTAACTATTATGAGTGGGTGTCATTGCCAAAGAAGATGTTTACTAGTTTATGCTACATTTAATTGGTTAATGTGGATTGTACTATTGACTCTTAGTGCACATCAATAAATGTAAATAGCTGACTCCTAAAATTAGTTTTAATTCCTAAAAATAGTTTAACATGGAAAATGCTTACAGAACACCAAATACTTGCATACGTGCACACATGCATGCACTATCTATTAAAATAGAGCAAGATCAGAAAAATCTGTAATGAATACAAGTCCAAAATACTTACGAAACTATTATTGCTTTTCCCATCCACCTCACTAGTAAAAATACTAGCACATAATTAAAACCAATAATAATAATATTTTTTTTAAAGGAGCATGACAGAACACATCCACACAATATGCTACGCTAAATTAGTAAGTATGGAATATTTAGTCACCAGAAAGTTCTTCTTTCCCAAGTGCACAGAAATATGTGGCTGTACTTTTTTTTCTACCCTGAACCTCTGGTTAGCCTGGGGGACAAGTTCATCTGGACCAGGAGCCCATGAGAATCCTGGATATATACTGTGTACATAAATATGTCATGCTCTAAAAGTCTCATAAATTATATAGCATACCTGGACTGGAGAATACTTCACATTTTATCTATTGCCATCTGGATACAAGCTTCTGCCCCATCCTGTAAGTGCTGGACACACCACCAAATTTTCTGTTGTTAAGCCTAGGACATCAGGATGAACATTTTCAAGACAGTAGAAGAAATAGGAAAAGAAAGAACGGGTACAAGTGTAAGATTATCTTAAACTGACCACAGTACATTCTTTGAATTCACTGCTCTGTTTGTAACTCCCCTGAATGCATTACACAGCTGACTGTTTGCTGCACTGAGGTGAATTTAAATGGAGTTGGCAGAGCACAGTCACAGATCTACATCATCATGCAGATCTGCACCATTCCACTGTCAAAGGATTTTACTTTTGATATTGATATAAAAAATCTGTATGAAAACACAAACAATTGTGTCACATTCCTTAAAGACCTGTATTTGATGCACAAGCTCATTTTATCTTAATAAGTGCTAACAATTTATAGTGAAAGATAATAAAAAAACAACAATTACACAAACTGTACTTGGTAGATGAACTGCTTCAGCCAAGATATTTACACAGTGTTCTAAACTCTCTGTAAGCTTTTGGAACGACGCCCTCATATCTTTCCTCCCACTACTCCAAATGCAGTGCAGCTGCACTCTGTTAATGACAAAGAAAGTAGCAAGTATCTAGAGGCATTGTAAAATAATTTACTTGTTTGTTCAGAGAATCAGTTTTTAAAGGAGCATTAAATTTCTTGTGTATTCTTTTTACTCACGGTCGGTGTAAATAGATGAATTTGGCAGCTGCTGGAAGATGTTTGCTGAACACCTTCAGTACACAGCCAGTGCCCCTGGCTAATCAACAGAGCAGTCACACATCAGACCACGAGAAAAGGATCAGGAGAGCAATGGGTGAGGACAGAAGCATAAGTCAGCTACAGTAACCATCTGTTTCTCGGGCTGAGGTTATTTTATGATCTACATTGAACCCTTTCTGAAATGTGGGAGAGTTCTTGAAAAAGCAATGGGGAAATTCTCGCAGCCTGACTAATTTCAGGGAAAGGATACTACTCTTTCTCTCTTCTATAAGTGATGGTCAGGAACTTTTAGATAATTAATTAAAAAGATAAATTTCTGGTTTAGAAAAGACTGTAGCAGATCTCTAAAGACAACTTTACCAAAGAGCCTAAAAAAATGGAATTTCTGTTGAGAAAAAAGAGAATGTGTCACCACAGAAGAGCTAATAATAATTTGCACAGGAATGAGGGTCTTCACTGTGCAATATCTGGTCTATCTCTTTGAACCAGAGTCTTTCATTCAGAAAGCACAAGATGAGATGATATTTATCCTTTTGACCATAAATTCCAACCTGTTTTGGGGACACTTTCACAATGAAAGATTCTTTTAAAATATCAAGAGGATTCTCTAACAGAGAAAGACCAAGAGTCCATTCAGTCTTTAGGACCCAGTCCTAAAGAACCTTTATAATTTTCTTCACAAAATAAACAGAGTAGATCTAAGCTTTGTCATTTCTCAGCAAATGGGTGTCCTGTTCTGGTCAGCTTTATAAAACTGTACACAGACAAGCAATACAGATAAATAAACACTTGAGAAAGTTTCATAAGAACTTTCCTTTATCTAAGCTCACCTTATTTTTTGTTACCTCCATACCCATACAGAAAGACATCAAATATTCATATATGGTTTCAGTTTACTCACATGATGCAGACAATTCACAATGACTTCCCTATTTAATATAGTTCAGATTTAATCTGACTGTTAGAAATCTATCCTGTGAAAAACAAGCTTCAGGGCAATAACTCCTGATTCACACATTTTCCTTCACTTATTTATTCTCTAATGACTTTTTCTCATCTGGAAAGACAGAACAGGGTATACAATTTCAAACAATGCATGTGAAATAATGCTAGAGACAGCCTAGCTGTAATGAATAACACTACATCCAATCGTAATTCCCAGATGAAAAGTTAATTCGATATTGTACCAGGTTCAGCAGATTGAAATTTCTACCTGTTCTGAATTATTCCACATGCATTTTATGCGACACACAGTGATAATTCTGTGTTCAGGTTGATACGTATGACATTCCTTGGAAAAAGAATTTCTACTGCCATACTGATATCCATTGCTGGTTTACACATTGTCTTAATCATTTATCAACACACTTTTAAAAATTCCGAGTAAAAAAATCAGATTTTCTATATTCCAATGGTATCTACCTATTAAGATTTTGCAACTGTGAAATTCACATATATATATATATATATATGTGTATATATATATGGACTACACAACCAACAGCAATTATATTTTACTATAAAGAGACTATACATTGCCTAGATGATGGCTGAGGGTTTGAATATGAGTTCCACAACAGAAGCAGTTCAGCTCAGTCTATGCACAGACTGCCTTGAAAAACTGACCTAATGAACTGCAACCCTGATACAAGTTCAGAGTATCTCAGTATAAGCAAAGATATTTTCCTGTACTATTTTCAGAGTCTACACACCATGGGTGTCAAACATGCAGTGTCTCACTGGAGGCAATCAATCTAAGGCCTGGTGCTTTCAAATTTATGAAATTGAGATTTTCTAATTACTTACACTTTTTATATGAACGTATTTCTTCAAAACTTACACAGAATGACCCTACTTGTTGCTTCTTTGCTCTCATCTGACAGACTACATTTATCCTGACACAATGGGTGTGCAGCTGCATTCATTCACAATATAAAGTTCAGACAAGTTAGAACAAACTTAGTCACTGCCTCTGATGCCAGGGAAGCTCTTTCCCAAGAGCACCACAGCAAGCAGACATGCCATAGTATCATCCAGAGTATGGTTACAGGGTAGTAAGCCCTTTAAGACTAAGGAAGAAAAAGAATTATCATTATATATATGTATATTTGAGCAACGGGTCTGGAAAACCAAGGATATGACTGTATATTTGTTTCTGAGTAACAAAGGTTCTGTCTTCCT
The DNA here is from genome assembly GCA_013398175.1 of Climacteris rufus. Taxonomy (NCBI): domain Eukaryota; kingdom Metazoa; phylum Chordata; class Aves; order Passeriformes; family Climacteridae; genus Climacteris; species Climacteris rufus. Next base: position 31,961 of record VZRZ01001364.1, read on the forward strand.
CAGGTACATGGTAAATTGAGCTGTAGTGTCTCCTTGCCGGCCACAGCTATTTCATAATAACCTGAAGATATATCACATCACTCTGGATTTTTGACATATATTATATTGTTGTATTAACTACAATATCAGAAATTACTATCTGGGTTCAGTTTTATCAGTATCTCTCTATTTGGCATTTTATCTGGTTTGGCAGACAACATTACAGAATCCTCAGAATCCTTTGATTATTCTGAAGACCATGTTTTACAAGAGAAAAAAAAAGTAAAAAAAAAATTGAGCTGAAAGAAATGAGACAAGATCACTTAAATTTGGTTACATTAATAAAGTTCACTGTTGTACGGTCCAGGGTGCCAGGTAAAACTCTTGGAAAAAAGGATTATTGCCAAATGTGTGGTGATGCCAGCCTATCCTATTCACACTACAAAATAATAGTTGCTTTTCATTCTTCGTATGAATGCATTTGAAGGAATTTCCTGCTTATAAAACTGAAAGAATAATGTTATTGGGTTGATAAGTGTATGCAAGCTCTCAACCACTGCTGCAACTCCTGCAACAGTTCAGTTACATCGACCATCTCATCTCTGAAACTAGCCATGGCATTAAAAAAAAGAAAACAGACTGGAAAATCATTGCTCACCTTTACTCAGGAAGTAGCTTTTTAAGTTAGTGCCCTATCAGAATTAGTGCATTAGTCCAATGGAACAGCCATCTCTATCTCTCAGCTTTACTGAACAGACTTCAATTCAATTAAATATCATAGCAAAGGAGACCTTTTATTGTCTTACTCCCAGGAAGTCAGAATGCCAGTTGTTCTCACTGTCTCTGCAAATGCTGGGAGTGGTACAGCATCTGATTAGGTTACCTGAGTATCTCCATAAACTCATCCTTGGAAAGCCTGGAAAATAATGTAGCCTTCGTGGAAAATTAATGCAGTCAGAAAACAAAAGGTGAATATAAATGGCATATACTGAATTCACAAGCGAATAGGTTCAGCTAAAGTGACAACAAACAAAAGCATTCCTTTATGGAATTGCTGAAGCCAAAAAATTTAGTTAAATTAATTGAAAAGCAAATGATGGAATTAGAAAGCACAATAGACAGAGACAGGTTATGCATGCTGACTTTAGATCAAAATGCCTTAAGCTGTTGCAGCATAATTCAGAATGTATTGGATTAAATGTGTTCTGCTTTCATCTGCTTAAAATTATCCAAAATCATGATCTGGTAAAATATTTGCCAGGATTAGAAGTACAAAAGTAAAAAATGTTAAGTCTCTTCTGAGAAGAAAGAAATTAAAATAAGCTGCACTGAAATTCCATAGATATTTGTCTTGCTTGATGCTTTAAGTCTCACAACACTACTGTCCTTTGGTAAAGAAGGAGCATCACATGTAGTTTGAAACTAAACTCAGACATTATATTTTCATATAGTAGTTCTTATGGCAAGTGAAAATCTCTTTCAAAATATACAGCAGAAGGTTGCTAAAAAGTGTGTGATGTCAAGAAAAGTTGCATGCTTTCTCTTCAAGTGACCGTAAATTGTACTCAGCTAAAGTATGGATTCAATTAGCAATTAAGATTTCATCTTATGTTCCCTTCACAGCACTTGCGATATTTCAGAAACAAGTTTTTCAAGATTTTGCTGGGGGTTTTTTATTTTTATTAGATTCCCAATTCAATAAATATGCCAAAATGACAAGGCATTTCCAGACAATCAAGTCAACCACTGGGAAAAAAAAAAAAAGATAGAATAAAAGCAAAACAGACAATAGAATCTGCATTTGTTTTCCAATAAACTAGATTTTTGGGATATCACTGAATTGCAGGAATTTTTTTTATCCAATCAAGTAAAAATAATGCATTGTTATTATCATGACTTAGAGTGGAGTCAGTGAAAAAAAAAATCACTGGACCTAGAAGTGGCATCTGAAGGCATTTTTACAAACCTTATATTCAGAAATGTTGAGGATCCTGATGAAGGAATTATTTCTCCTTCTCTAGCATTTTTTTTCTAGAGTACATTAACCTTTTTTTAACAAGTACCTGACTTTACTGCAAATATGAATATTAGAAATTTTGTGATGCTTTGATTTCCTTTGATTTCAAACAATACACAGATTACCAACATGAAAAAAGTGAAAAATATATTGTCTCCTTTACAAACATAGAAGACAAAGCTTTTTAGCGGGGTCATCTGCCACAGATATCTACTTCAGTTGATAAAAGGAAACTTCCTTTGTGGAATTCTATTAACCTCTTTACCAACCTGCCAATAATATCATTCTCTAGAAATCTGGTTTTATTTATTTATAATCTGTAGAGTGTGTTTGCTTCTCAGTCAATTAAGTATAACAGCTCTGTGAAGTTAGCCATATTTATGATATTTCAATACGTTGTCATAAAGAATGTATTTGATGATCAAAAAAATATGCTTTGCAATGTAAAAGCATATGTATTACATGAAAAAAAAATTTTTAGATGATCCTTCATAGTTGTAGATACATAACAATTTATACATACTGAAAATACAGAGCTGGTTTTGTACATAAATGTAGGAAGACTTACATGCTTAAATTTCTATTTAGTTTTTTTTTTAATTTTCACCTCATTAAAATATACAAAGTATGATTCAGCATGAATCCCATTTCTTTACTACTCAAGCTTAAAGTATATCTATCTAAATGGAGTTAATAGATATAATAATTATTTTTTTCTCTTTTGAGTTTGCAAGTGGTTCCTTTTACCAATATTGAATTTAATGTCTAATGGACTGGAAGGGATACTAAGCAGGTTCACAGGTGATACAAAACTGGGATGAGCTGCTGGCTCTCTTCAAGGTAGGGAGGTCCTGCAGAGACACCTTGACAAATTAGAGAGCTGGGCAATCACCAAGCATAAGAAGTTCAACAAGAGGAAGTTGAATGGAGTGTTGAACAATGGAGTTCAACAAGTGCTGGAATCTGCACATGGGATGGGGCAACCCTGGATGAGGGTACAGACTGGGGAATGAGATACTGGAAAGCAACACCATGGAAAGGGAACTGGGGGTCCTGGTCGAGGGAAGGTTGAACATGAGTCAGCAGTGCTCTGGCAGCCAGGAGGGCCAGCCCTGTCCTGGGGGGCATGAGGCACAGCATCACCAGCCAGGCAAAGGAGGGGATTGTCCCGCTCTGCTCTGCACTGGAGTGCCCTCACCTCAAGTCCCGTGTGCAGTTTTGGGTGCCACAATGTAAGGAGATATTAAACTATAAGAGAATGTCCAAAGGAGGGCAGCCAAGATGGTGAAGGGCCTTGAGGGGAAGCCATGTGAGGAGCAGCTGAGGTCACTTGTTTTGTTCAACCTGGAGAAAAGGAGACTGAGGGGAGACCCCATTGCAATCTACAGCTTCCTTGTGAGGGGAAGTAGAAGGCCAGACTCTGATCTCTTCTCTGTGGTGACCAGTGACAGGACCTGAGGGAATGGCCTGAAGTTGTGTCAGGGAAGTTATAGGTTGAATATTAGAAAAAGGTTTTTTGCCCAGACAGTGGTTGGGCACTGGAACAGGCTCCCCAGGGAAGTGGTCACAGCACCAAGCCTGACAGAGTTCAAGGAGCACTTGGACAATACTCTTGGCCATATGGTATGACTTGTGGGGATGGTTCTGTGCAGGGCCAGGAGGTGGACTTGATGATCCTTCAGGATCCCTTCCAATTCAGTTTATCCCATGATTCTATAAAAAAATGATTCTCATTTTTGTTTTGAAACTGGAAAAATATATATCTAAAGTGAATATTTGTGTGTAACTCTAAGAGACCTGAACAGAGTAGGAGAGAATTCCCAACTTTGCCATTGTTGATTCCAGTAGGGCAAAGCACTTCATCATAGACTGAGGTTCAATAAAGTTTTAAAGTGTAAGTTAATCTCACCTAGCCTTGACCATCTGTACTGGTTTTGACTGGGATAGCACTAAATGTGTCTGTAGTAGCTTGTATGGGGCTATGTTCTGGGTTTACGCTGAGTACAGTGTTGGTAGCACAGGGATGCTTTTGGTACTGCTGAGCAATACTGACACAGAGTCAAGGCCTTTCCTGTCTCTCACCTCACCCCACCATGAGTGGGCTGAGAGCACAGAAGAGGCTGGGAGGTAACACAGACAGGACAGCTGACTCCAGCTAACCCAAAAGATATTCCTGACCAAATGGCATCATGCTCAGTATATAAAGCTGAAGGGAAGAGAAAGTGGGGGACATTCAGAGTGATGGTGTTTGTCTTTCCAAGCAACTATCATGCAGTTTGGAGCCCTGCTTTCCTGGAGGTGGCTGAACACCTTCCTGCCCACGAGAAGCAGTGAATAAATTCCTTGTTTTGCTTTTGCTTGTGCATGCAGCTTTTGTTTTACCTAGCAAACTGTTTCTCTCTCAACCTATCACACTAGATTACAGTAAGTAAGTGGCTGTGTAGGGCTCGATTGTTGTCTAAGGTTAAACCATGACACTATCCAAAGGGCAAAAGTTAAGCACAAGCTCTTTTATACACCAGTAATCAATGGCAGAGAGAAAGAGCACATCCATATGGTATCTATTCCTGTTATATTAAGGCATGTTACACCTCCTAATTAGATATCCTTTGTTTTGTCAGAAGGACCATATACCTGCTTTGACAGCAAATCAGGAGTAATACCTGGCTGAACATGTATTCGTCAGATTAGGGTGACTCTGTATCCAGACAATGAGGCTATTGAAACTGCTCTGTCACTTTAGCCTTTTAATAAATAAAGGATATACTTTGCAAAATAGTTCACATCCTTTCTTCTAGGAATGGGCACTGTCTATCAGTCTTTGTTAGCAAGGGGATTCACATCATAGCGGGAGTTTGTATTTAACACAGGTAAAGCTAAACTGGAAAAATTTCACTGGAGTTATTTTGCCAATTAAAGATGAAAATACATTGCTTTTTTGGTTAAGTGATGGAATCAATAGAGAAATTATCTGGTGTAAGAGTAAAAAAAAAGTCAATGATTAACGTGCAAATATGATACTCTGCAACAAAATTTAAAAATCAAAGATGCAACAGAACACAACAGAAAAGATGGAACCTTAATTAAAGGCTAGTAATTTTTCTGCACTGTAATTTTTTCTTCTTCATAATATAAAAAAACTAATAAAATATTGATGATAGTTTATTAAAGGAGCCTGCTATGATTAACTAAAAAAAAATTACTACTCTGCAAACATTCTCTCTGTTCAATTTATTTTACCTGTAACCTTGCCAGGTTTGACAGGAAAAATGTGCATTGGGTCATATTTACCTGGGATTCACATGAAGCAGCAAAAACCCTTCCCAGCAAAGCTTGAAAAGGATGACATTATTTTCAAATTCTGGTGTGACTAACTGTTTTGCTTTCCTTTAGAAGCCCATCTTAGCCTCTGCTTGGCAAACTAGTCTGGTGTAGTCTGTGAGGACTGAAAATGTGCCCCATCTTTGAAACCAGTTACTTTAGTAAATTCTTACTTTAGTAAATGAATAAGTTTTATCACTGAAACTTCCACAAAACAGGTGGTAACAACATTGTTCAGAGTTGATCTCTGCTTTACTTGCTAGCTTTCTGCAAATATTTCTTATTCAGAATAAATATTAATTATATAATAGTAGACAAAAGGAAGGGAAACTTCAATGAAACCTGAAATATTATTATCATAGCAATTCTTTACATATTTCATCCTAGGCAGATGTACAAAACGGACACTAAAGTGAACATTTTGATAGTTAGCAATTTTGAGAGCTAGTAATTTGGATGATGTTTTATTTCACAACATTTTAAAAATACCTCAATCATTTTCTCTATGTTTATGAATCAGAGGTAACCACAACTCAAAGCAGACTGTCTATACTTAGTAAAGCTAATTTCAGGGGTTTATGAAAAATACCGACTATTAAGCTATAGATGGAGTAAGTACAATGTCCATGACACTTCCAATGTCTTCCTGACTAACCGATTTCCCAAATAATGTGTTGTGAGAAGAGTGTTGTAAGATGACTGTATGTTTTAAAAATAGTTGCTTGAAGCACTCTTTCATGTTACCCAGCTAAAACGTCAAAATGCACCTATATCTACACTTGGCTTTAGATCACCCTCTTTTTCTCCCTCTTCACTCATCCACCTTTTTCCTAGTTTAATTTATTGGAAAGCAATAAGAGTCAACAGATGCTTTACCCAACACTTCAGATATGGTGAATCATACTCTGAGAATGTCAGTCTCTCTATATTAGAATAGAAAGCTTCTCAACAACTGCTCTAAATAACTGGTACCTGCTTCAGGGCAGCACAGTTCCACTCTCTGACCCTACTGTTTTTATCAGCCTCTGAGAGGAAGTCTCAGTACACTTGAATAACGTGCTTAACATCAATAGTCTTAGTGAACCTTATCACAAGGGGTGTGAGATGCTAATAAATCTTTATTGAGTAGTGCACCCCCTGTTGCACATATTTGCTGTATTACCACAAAAATATATGACACTTATGCCAATGACATATCAAGGATACAATGTAACAGGTTGCTAACCATTCAGCCATTCATATAGTACTGCCAACAGTCATAGTAAATTCAAATTTCTGGGGGAAAAAACATATAGTAATCATATTCATATCCATTAGGAAAATGGACATCAATTCCAAATCCATCCCAAGACTCGGAATCATACATTCAGTGAATTGAACAATTCAGATGTTGGAGGACAGCTGAAGGCCTTTCAACTTAGGTGGGCAACACTAAGTTGTGTGGGATTGTTGATATGCTGGAGGGTAGGAAGGCTCTGCAAAGGGTTCTGAACAGGCTGGATAGATTTGTTGAGACCAACTGCATGTGGCTCAATAGGGCCAAGTGCTGGGTTTCGTGCTTGGGTCACAACAATCCCTTGCAGCTGTGTCCAGTGCTGGGGCCCCTAATTCAAGAAAGATGTTGAGGTACTGGCATGGGTCCAGGGAAGGGCAACAGAGTCTGGTGACAGATCTGGAAAGCAAATCACAGCTCCAGTGGCTGAGGGAGCTTGAGTCATTTAACCTGGAGAAAAGGAGTCTCAGGGGTGACCTCATCCCTCTCTACAACTACCTGAAAGGAGGTTGTAGCCAGGTAGGGGTCGGTCTCTTCTCACTGACAACTAGTGAGAGGATGAGAGTACATAGTCTCCAGCTAAGCCAGAAGGGCTTTAGGTTGGACATCAGGAGGAATTTCTTCATGGAAAGGGTCATTAAGAATTGTAATGGACTCCCCAGAGAAGTGATACCTGGGAGCATTCAAGAAACTGGAGGTGGCACTTAGTGCTATAATCCCCTTGACAGGGCAGAGGGCAGTCAAAGGTTGGACTCAATTTTAGAACTCTTTTCCAGACTAAATGGTTCTGTGATTCTGTGACATATCTGGAAAATAACTGACAACATTTTAAGGCTCTTTGAGAACAAAAGCTTTTGAAAGTTCTATTATGCCTTGCAAACTGGTATGACAAAAAAGTAGTTTCCTGTCAAAATGAACATATCCATAAAGCCTCAATAATTGTTCCATTCTCATTTCTCAAAGTTTAATCACTGATATTTTTAAGTATCACACCTTTTCTTTTTCCTGTTTTTCCTGGTTTTTTTCCTGTTTTAACTGTCTAAAAAAGGGAAGTTGAACATCTTCAAAACTTTCTACTGACTTTAGCAGATCAGCCAGCTTAATAGAAAGGAGTTCTAACAGCAATATTTTCAGAAATACCCTGCTAACTTGTACCAAATCAGTAGGTAGAATAAGATACTTTGGGATGGAATAGCTCATGGCTTTGCTTGACTATGAGTATGACTTTGCTTGAGTATGACTATGACTTTGATAATATAGCTTTCTTGGTTCTCAACTCAGAAAACCATTCCCATTTCTCAGTGCACCTGTGTCTGTTTGTCTTTAAGCACAGACACTACTGCACAGTGCCTCAAGTGCCATAACTGCCCTAAAGATAAGGCCCCTACATTTGCAATTCAGTAGTCTGACTTTTACTTCCAGCTCTAGACCCTCTCACCTAAGCTGATGAGGCAGTATTTTCCAGCTTTTGTTCCCAGGCTGGTTTTCTCCTGTTATTCTCATGGCCTTGCACCTGCCAGCTCCAATGTTGTAACTCTAGTAGATTCTCACGAGACACTACTTCCACTGGCATAAGAAATATTTCCTCTATCCCCTTTCCCATCCCTTGTTTTGCAACTTTTAGTTTATACTGCAGGAATACAGGACTTAGTGAGCAATATTCATATCTTAGTGAGATAATGGTCATAAATCACTGACAAGCATTACCCAAAACTCAACAACCAATTTGTGTTTAACACTTGTACCTAATTAAGCATGTTCCCATCAGTGCTAGAAACGTAATAAACAGGGAAAAAAACCAGCACATCTGTCTGGATCCTGAATAAAACCACACAGTACCAGGGAAAAAGAATGGCTGGAAAAATCAGCATGTTTATCCCTGCCTGAGGCACTGTTGCATTGGAAAGGATATGTAAGAGTGTTCTTGTGGGGACCCCACCACTGAATTTTGCAACTAGCCACCAGGGAAAGATCTCTCCCTTCTCTCTTCCTTTTTTAGTTTTACTTTCCTCCTCTTTTTCTTTCATTCATCTGGATTCCTTCCTCACTCACTCCCTTCAAGTAGCTTTAAAGTCAATTTATACCATCACCTGTGGACCTCACAAATAAAATTTTATGCACATATCATCCTTTCAGCAGCACTTAAATATTCATTCAACATGAAGATCAAAAGGTGTCCTAAATGTGTGAATTAAACACTTTTAGACACTTTCTGAATTTAAACTTAAATCTGATTAAAATCTCATGAGTAACAGGCTTAATGATCCAAATAATCCCAAAGATGGCACTACAAGGGGGTATTTTACATAAATATGCAAAACAAATGAAGAGGCAGTGGTGTATGACATAAGGTTACAGACTAAGTGTTGCAAAGTCAGAGTCCATCCAAAGAACAGCAAAGGCTGACACATTTTGAATTATTTGAGTGCTTCCTTATTTGTCTCTACTGCTTTCAGGAGCTGCCAATGTATGAGTACCTGTAAGTCACTAAGTCATGAATGTAGTGAATAGCTGGCAAATATGATTATTTGACTCTCTGTACATCAAATTTCTTGCAAAACTTCCAGTTTATCTGTTTCAGATAAGTGGATTTAAGTGGATTACTCAGTGTTTCTGTAGGTCCTGAATGGAGCACAACACTTATCATCTTGAAGAGAGGACTGCAGATGGACACCAGCATAAGAAAGCACTAAAACTGACAACATGCAAAGAAACTGATGATGGAAGAGTCACCAAATAAGGTACTTAAATTTTCACGTCTATAGGTCAGCTAAGTGTTTTCAATTGCCATGGTAGTTGCTACAGATTTAGTCAGTAGAGAAAGCAGAGTTAGAGTTTAAAGACTGTGATTAAAGTCAATGTAAAAGTTGATGTCTACAGGCTAGCCAGATGAAGAAATCTCTTGGCTCCACTGATTGTATTGACTATTAACTAGAAACAAAGTTTACACAACACAGACATCTACAGTTAGCAGTCTTAATCTCAAATTTAATTCTGTCCTTCCTGCTTTCTCAGATTGCACATAACAAGAAGCAATAGATACAAAATACAGTGTTTTATTAAGTATGGGCATTATTACTTTAAAATCCAAACTTACTCTGTTGTAATGCTGGCCTAAAAGATATGAAAGAAAAAAAAATTCTCAGAAAGGAAATGATAACCCCAGTCCTAAACCAGATGAAGAATGAATACATGTGTTTCCGCACACATTGGCTTATTTTAAAAGCTCCCTGACAATAGGGCCATGACAAATTTTAAGATATCTTCTTAGAAATTTTCCATGAGAGAAAATAGTTTTGCTTTTAAATATATATGTAAATAACTAGTAATAACATAGAAAAAATTTTCTTCCAAAACCACTATGCAAAAACATTTAAAGCTGAATGCTTATAAAAAATCCTAAATTGATAAACAACCCATAAGGCATAGCCTCGTGGAACCTCATGATTCTCTGATAAAAAGTATATGATTTATTTTGTCTTTACTCCATACATCACTAAACATCATTGACAAACAGCCATGTGATGAAGAGCCCAGGATTTGATTGTGAGCTAGAATTACACATTGTTTCTGAAGCAGTGCAAAACATGACCTGTCCTTGTCTATATTTGTGTTTGAGCTGTTTTTGACATTTTAGTTTTATCCATTATCAACAGGTTTTGTTGGCAATAAGTAATTTTCATAGCAGATCAGGCTAGAAAACTTAACCTCTTAACACCTGAAATATGAAATAGAAAGTCAGAGCCTTAAACTGCTTGAACTCTAGCAGTATAAGCTTTTCCCAAGTCATATTTCCACCTTGGTGTGATACAAATAAGACTAAATGAGATGTTTTTTTCCCCCAAAGAGAAATAATCATTTTCCCTTCCAATAAATAACAAGTCCTTTGCACAGGTGACTGTTACTTTTGTACTCATGTTGCTTTCCTCATCTGTTAATGATGCATTTTAAAATTTTGTCATAAGGTACGCCTAGTAAGAAAGCTATGTTTTTGTATTGTGCCAGTTGAAAAAGTGCTCTGAAACACAGCTTTCTGTTGTATTTCTCTACACGGAGATCTGCAAACTGCAGATCAAGAACTATCTCTCACTTGATAGGAAGTGCTCAGAAGACTGCAGGATTCAACCTCCAATATTTTGTGTCTCTCGTCTGTATGTTCCTGCAGCTATTGAGTTACTGAGGGTGTCTCCAGTTTGCGAACAGTTTGTAGCAGTTCCAAAGGTGCTTCTGACATTAATGTACCAAAATACTGCTATTTTGTTAATATACATGGATGAAGGACTTTTTTAAGAAGGAAAGCACACCAAAAAGTTAAACATTTAAAATACAGCTCAAAGAAAATGCTGGCACATTAATAAAACCAGGATAAGTCAAAGAAATACATTTAGAAATTTAACCAGTGAAAGAAGATGATTGTTGAAAGTTATTTGACATATGAAAGAGCTGTTGGTTAAGGAGAGGTAGGGTACATACCACCGAGTAAGCAAGTTAGAGGGAGAAATCATTTAAGTCAGCATTGAATGAAACTGACCATTTGAAGGGACTCATTCAAATCCCTTTTTCCTGCACTGTTTGAATGACTGCCAAGTCTGTCAGCTGAGCTTCCTATAAGTCCCTGTTGGTGTGCCATTAGAGGTAGTACATGCTTGTTGCTATGTGAACCAAAATAAGTGCAATGAGCTTCCCAAACGCCATTCTGCGCTCTTCTGTGATCCTTCTGTCTCTTCTGGGATTGCACTTGTTACCTCCTTTTAAATACACTTAATAGCCACATCACCATAACCACAGGATATCAACACTTGGTAAGATCTTCTTGGAATAAGAGCAAAGCAGTTGTGAATACCCAGACAATGTGTTATGCATAAAATAAATAAATAAGAGCTTATATTTTGATCAGGTTTTTCAAAACAGAAGGGGTGCAGCTCCTTCTAACGTTTCTTGAAGCCTTATGCTGAATGAAAAGTGGCATGCACAATGCTCCAAGGACCATCAAGCAGCTACTCCTCATAGTCATAATACAGAGGCTTCTCAAAGCAAACAAGGCTGGTATTTGCCCATGGTAATGAGTTCACTGCTTGCATGCAAAATTAAGTTTTAATTTATTTAAAACCTTTTCTGTTTCGTCTTGGTAATCCAATGAAGCATAAAACGAAAAGGGAAGAGAGAGAAAGGTACAAAAAAACTGTCAAAATGCCCTTCCTGTTTACACGCTGATACAGGTTTTCTTCTGAGCTCAGAGAGAGCTCATTTCTGTGTAGTGTCAACATATATAAAAGTAAAATTATTACAACTAAGAGTGTGAGAGTAAAGAATAATATTCACTACAACACTCTCTGAAGTCTGTATTGAGGGACTCTAAGGAAGCTCCAATCTATAGAATATGCTGCATAGCTTCAAAACTTAGAGAAACCACTTTAGCTTGTAGCTCCCAAATAACACTTACTAGAAATAGGTACAGCTGTGAAACAATGAAGTAGTTCTCAAATATCAGTTTATCATTAAAATAAAGCAGTGATAGGCTTTAAAGAAGAATTACCTAGAACCTGTATGTTACTTCTTAGTCTAAATTTAGAAAATACTACAGGAAGAGTTAAAACATTAAATAACAGAATTCATCTTTTCAGACAGGTCAAGCAAGGTAATATGCATCTTCTAATGCCAGTGCTACAAAATTAAGGAGAAACTTATAAGACGAAATTCTTTAGGTATTGAAGAATAAATTGAATTTCCTTTTCTCCAAGATAGTTGACAGTAATTTCCCAGGAATCTAGCCCACTTCCTGTATTTCAGATAGGATACACTGCTACTACTACTACTACCACTACTACTACTACTACTACTACTACTACTACTACCACTAGCAAAACCCAACCATCTTATTCCTTCAACCTTTGCACTTCTTTCCCTTCTTTTAACCAGAATCAGAACAACAGCTGTTGACATTTAAGAGAGGGGAGACCGCATGAAGTAACATATAAGAAGAGAGTGGGTAAACTACATCAGATTTATTCTGTTTGTTGTGTCTGTTTATTCAATGTTTGTTGTGGTAGGCAAAACTAGACTTTTTATTCAGCCAAGCTTTTAAAGCCAGACGTGTACATTTCCTTTGCTGTGATCAGCTAAGCTAATAAAGCTACACATAATCAGAAGAATCTTCAAAAACAACTCAACTCATCTATTTTGAGTATTTGTGATCTATAATTTCATTATTGTTTTTTCTTCTTTATATGCTTAATGTGTTAAAAACAGGGCTTTACAAAACCAGTTCTTACAGATTCTCAACTTTGAAACTAAGAAGTGAATATATTCTGAAAATTCATTTTACACTTGAATTGCTGAAAGCAACATATACAATTCAACGTCAATATTTATCCAAGAGTAGGATGTCCTGGTTTTTAACCAATATTATAGACACAATAACTTTGTATAAGGACAGTTTGGGTAACCATTACTAAACCCAAGTTAGCCAACTCTTCCTAACATGTTTTATTTCAACTGTCTTCTGTTTCCCACCTCCTAGTAACCAAAGGGAAGTTTCAGAGATTCTCTGCTCAACCGTTTCATTGCATTTCACCTTAAACACTTGAATTCCGTAAAATATAATCTCTAGAGCCAACTATGATGGATGATTATATGATATGATTATAGAGGTTCAGTTCACCTGGACCTGAATCAAAAACAAAACCTACTGGTGTGTGACTCATCAGCTTGCCAAATGAGAACAGACACCAGGCTACAGGAAGTCAGCAGTATCAAATGCTTCAGTGCAAAGAACAGAAACCTAACAGTTTCTAAACACAAGCTAAATTCACCTTTAAAAATATTTTAAATAATTTCTATTCTGATAATTTACTGTGCAATGATACTGTGAATTTATTTAGCAATACTGAGTCATTTAATTAATAATGATTTAATTATAATTTCATCAATTAAGTTTCAAGAGTCCTACAGGTTTAAACATATACTCCTCTTACATCTTGCCACTTCACAAACCTACTGGAAGGTTTTAAGAATAAAACTTAATAGATCATTGCAATTAATAATATAAAAGTTTCTCACAGAAACAAACTTTATCAATAACCTAGACCAAAACTCTGGTGTGACTTCATTCACTCTCTATATGGGTTTTTTTTCTGAGGACACAATTAAGGAACAGTCCTCTTGTTGTAATGAGAATCTGATTAACATTAATTAAAAATGCTTGAAACGTATTTCTCTGAACTGTAGGTGGCTCCTATCTCATCTAAGATTAGCAGATGAAGAATTAGCTCCTTAATTTAAGCCTGTTATCTTTGATCCCCATGGAGTAAATGCAGAGGCACACATGACTGAAGGGAATTGCTCCACTCCAAGAGAATTATATAAGGGTAGGATTCAGCTGTAGATTATGACATTAAATTCAGGTGACAGCAGGTAAACTAGATGTCCAAGCACCCATTATACTGGATAATTATGGTCCTGTTATCTGCAACCTCAAACCCATTTTACAAAACCATTATCCAAAAGTAAAATATTTCTTGTTAAATTCTGTTTAGATGCCCAATTTTCTCTGTCTTCTAATGAAGAAGAAAAATTTGAAACACTTTCTTTAAAAAGCTGTTTAGCTTAATCTGGATATGGAAGCATTATTACTCATTAATCATAGCCCTGTAGTTATTTCATAGCCTTGTAGATATTGTGTGGCACTGTTACAGGGAAAAATGAAAATTGGTTTCTGCCATCACTTCAGTTCAACTTCAGCTCTGGATTTCCTATTTTCATAGTGCTTAGTTTGGAGATTATTAGAATAATTGTAATATTTTATGCTTTCGTCACTAGTACATACTCGATCCTTGAACCCTTTGAACTCCCTTTTATTTGAAAATAAGGGCTACACATGAATAGACATCTCATGCTATGAATAATTAAAATGTATCTGTAAAACTAATTCTCTTGCAGATAGATCCATTCCCACTTCCACAGCAAGCTGGTGTGATTTAGTGTAAGTTCAATTGAACCACTGCTCTGCCTTCACATCACATGGATTTAGTGAAATAAGTAAGATACAGTCTCAATTCAGCAATTTAGAAGAATTTTTTACACCGGACGTTCTGATGAGTTCTTATTTTTCTTTAATGTTTCTGGCCCCTGAAATCATGTAACAGCTTCCCATTAGCTGGAAGTTTGTTCTCCATATAACATCTCTGATATATCCAACAGATTCTTGGCCATCAGGTTTCAACCTAAGTAAAAAATACTCTGTAGCAAAATACTTGGAAATGAATCTGCTTTGACAGTCATTAACTGTGCATCTGGTCAAGACACTTTCCACATGTTCACTGTTGGAAAAAAAGTTTGCATAACTATAACAACTATAACTCATTACTCAATTGAATATTAGTAAAATGTTTCAGTTATTCATCACCATTTAAAAATGTCCATGCGGGTTTGTCAGTACAGCTTTTGAAATGCAAAAAATTAATATCCTTACGTTGTTTTAATTTGTGGACAGATGGTGTGAAGAGGGCTGAGTGATCCACAGTGCTGTCCCTCAGCTTGTCAAGACTTATTTACAGTACAGGAGCCATCCTCTGATGGATGATTATCTGCTTCATTTAGTGAAAGTCAAATTAACCTCTAGTTTCTGTGCTGGTGACTCAGCAGGTAGTGCACCAATAATGCAAAAAGTAATACCAGAAAGATATTGGTCTTCAACCTTAACAAGGCCCATTAAAGAGCCCAATTGCTTTATTAGACCCAGGAGACAGAAGCAATCATTTCAGTCTACTAACTGGAAATAATAAAGTCTGAGGGGAAAAAAAAGAGAAGAAATTTAGTTTTCTTTCCATTTCTGATTTTAAAAAAAGGCTTTTCAGGTACATATTTTTTAAAAACTTAATAATTCTATGATTAAGTTCATTGGAAGCAGATATGTGTACTGAAATTGAAAAATCAGGGAAGATACAAAAGCTTATATACATTGTTTCAGCTCCTGTGGCTTTTGCTTCTGGGGTTGTATTACCTGATACAGAATATTATGCACAGTGTATCTCTATCAGGAGCAATCTTTGTTAAAAACCTTAATACTAAGCACACCTGATGCATGATTCTTTATGCTGGTTAATAATACGACAGCAATAATAATCCACCCAGAAATACATATTAAATGCTTTCAAAAATGTAACCTCTTTTGAAAGGTTCTTCTAATGATAGCATTTATGAGCTCACAATGGAAACTCAGCACAGAGGAAAGCTAATGATGAGCAATAGCAACCCTGTTTAATTGAATGTTCTGAGAACTACCTGAATCTCAAGGGCTGTCTGTCAATAGGAGGATAGGATGGGCTATTTGGAATCAAATTTATATTACATTTCCACAATAAAAGCTTCTATGGTAGCTCCTTTTACAATAAATGTGTATGTTGTCACATAACACATTTACTCCATCTGAAAATATCCTTTTTTAGCAGTGTGATGCATCAGAAGCACTAAGAGGAAAACAACCTTTTTTTCTATGCTGAACATACACAAAGTGCTTCAAGAGAAAAATTATTGATTACCCATGAGTAATTTTTGAGAGCAAGTATCAAACAAGAACAGGTATCAAGCTTGATACCCACTCATGTTGAGAAAAGCTGGTGCTGAGATAAACACCAGACGGGAGATTAAACAGAGAGTTCAAAAGATTTTCCTGAAATATTGAAAAAATGTATATATGGAACACACTGAGGAATTCTTGTTATGGAAATATCTTGGTGATATTTATTCAAAAGTGTTAACTCCTTCTACATATTCTACATCTTTTTAACCCCTCTTGGTCATTGAAAGCAGTGTTTTCATTACTTCAGATCATTTTCTAAAGGAAATGTTAATATATTTATCACACTGTCATTCGTTCCTGGATATATTGTGATTTATTTAATTCCACCAAACAAATGCCACAGAGCAAGACTCGGGACAGTTGAACTAGGATAGCACTCCATGCTTTTATACAATAAAACATTATTGAAATCTAGAATAATCTTTCAAAACATTAACAGCTGTCAAGGAAAATTAAATTAAAGGTGGAAATCACGTGCTTTTTACTTATGCCAGGATGCTTTCCATTCTTATCCCTTTTCCTCTGAGATTTCTAGCCCCAACTGAAAAAAAAACCCAAAACCTACCTACAGAAGTCTTTTCTTGATTGATTTCCCCACTCAGGGAAATTTGCTGAGCAATGTGTTTTCAGAGTCTGCACAGGGATATGAAAATTTACCATGCCTCAGAATATGTTTGTATAGAAAGGATCTCTAGCGTGGCTTATAAATAATGATGAGTTTCTTTGTACTCCAGACAAACTGACCTGGGTTGAAAGACACACCATAGAGTCTAGAAAGGGATTGTCTCCAATTTAACGTTTAGTTTATTCCTCTCCTGCCTTGCTCCTTACTATGCAGGTTATTTTAACCATTCGTGTAAACTACTGTCTCATATGACTGAAAGAGAAAAACGCTGTTTCTCTATCAGGAGATCAAAGACTATCAAAATGTGATTACAGGTCTGAAATCTCAGGGTAATTGTGGGACGCAGGAGAGATTTACATCTTGAAAAGAGTGGTTTTGGGAGGAGCTTTTTGACCACCTGAATCCTCGTGGAAAACAAGTATATCATTTGTATTTTTTGGAGGAAAGACAAGGTACTTAAACATTATGTGTAGCTAAACTTTTCCTGGAAGCTAAAAACTGCCATATTACATTTAGCTAGATCTCTAATATTCATTCCACTCTCCACATTTCTATTGTGTCATCTGACTGTGTCATCCTGGTTTTGTTGCATCCTTTGCAATTTCTCCACCTAAAGTTTGCCATAGCCTGAGGTTTCATAACTAATGATAACTTTCATACCTTGCATGCCACACCATGCCAACCATTCCCCACTGAGCTATCTTCGTCTTGTCACAGTCCTTCCCAGTTAACAGATCACCTTCTCCAAAATTTTCTTTGCAATTTCCTGTCTGTCCTACTGTCACCTCTTTTTCTGCACAAATCAGCCCTCTATTACTTGACATACTTTCAGTTTTCTTCTCAGCCCAATTTTTGGTGGGTCACACTGTTCCTATTTAAGACTTCACTAACACTGTCTCTATAGGATTCAGTCTTGGCATCATCTTCCCTAATGCTAACCCCATCGTATTTATCTGTCATAGCAATGCATAAGGAACACAAAACACTGATGAATGCATTGGACTCTAACAAAACAGTGGGCAGCATCTTCCAGGTTGCAAATAGATTCAAGTCACATTCTGAAAGGTACACACAAATCTCCTGCTCTCAGTTAGACTGCAGATTCCTTTCTGGCTTTGAGCTTCACATTCCCTCCAGCTAAGAGCAGGAAAGAAATTAAGTCTCAATAATGATTACACATCAGCTTCTCATGGGAGCCCCAAGAGGAAAATCTGTCATTTCACTTCAGCATTTACTGTAGCAGTATTGACAAAGTGTCCCTATGCCACTAGCTCTGAGCACTGGATATATGCATATCTTCCCTAAGTGTGTGAACAAGAGTGATCTCATTCACTGCCACTTCTTTAAGCACTGTATTCTGTGACTGAGCAATCTAATGTCAGTTTTGTCCAATATTTAGACTGAACTACGCTTTTACCCAAGCATGAGAAAAGTTTGCTCCTAAATTTCTCAGTTTTGTAATGACAAAATTACTTTCTACAGTGCTGAATTTTTAACCTCATAAAAAACTAATGAAGAACACTCAATAAATTCCTGTACGTATCAGATATACTGGTGCAGTTTGTCCGAACTTACATTAAAACAAACTTGTTTTGTGAAGTTTCTTTCCATGCAACTTTTTTCGTACTGTTCCAAGGGACTGATGATCTTTATTTGCAATTTTTTGTACTTACAATTTTTCAGAAATACATGATATCTGAAAGGACAAATAGTATGTTATCCTGTCTCCTGGAATCTCTCGCTTCAAGAAACTTACTTAAAATACCTAACATTCGTGTTTTTTCAATGGAAATTTACTCCATTCTAATTGGCTTAACTTCTTGAAGTGGTCTCTATGGAATGTTTTTAAGGTCACAAGAAGACATTATTTCCTGGAACCAGTTCTTTTAGTCTCGTTTTTTCCCCTAAGATATCTAGGATAAATACACAGTATTTCATGTCTTCATGAGTCTAAAATATGCACCTGAATTGCCAAAAACTCTTGTCCATCAAATAATCTTTGAGGACATTTATTTATTTATTTATTTATTGTCATTTCAGCAATCACAAATTGCCAATTTTCTTTGCAATATGGCATAAGACAGGTGCTGCAACAGCACCTTCCAGACCATCTGAAGCAAAAGCCCAGAAATATGGATTGTCAACTTTTTTGCTCAGAGGTTTCATTTTAAACAACAGAGTCACTTTTCCAACATTTATTATTTAACTGAGATACACTGCTTAGTCCTTAGTCTTTTAACTCTTCCAACAGTTGCTATTTACATAAGCTATCTTAAAAGTCATTATGGGTCAGCAGCTACGATTTATTTAAACAAAATCCATAGAAGTGAAGAGCCAGAAACAATACATTATATCACTTATCAAGATGAAGAAAATATGCAGCAATGTTCCGATTGGGTTGTTCTCCTAT
Source organism: Climacteris rufus (assembly GCA_013398175.1). Classification (NCBI taxonomy): domain Eukaryota; kingdom Metazoa; phylum Chordata; class Aves; order Passeriformes; family Climacteridae; genus Climacteris; species Climacteris rufus. Next base: position 51,166 of record VZRZ01001364.1, read on the forward strand.
GTAAAATTATTTAAATTCCTGCATTTTAGAATTAATCCAATTCTTCTGCAGGTCTAAAGCGTCTTTTTAGAAATTTGGTGAACTGCACATCAGGCTCTGGGGAAAACAAGGTTTTCAGTTGAAAAGCAGAAATAAAACAAATCCAAACTTTTAAAACAAAGCAAAAACATGTCAAGTCCAAAGACATAGAGTAGCTCAGATATATGAGAGGAACATTGTCCTGATTTAAGAGAGTAGAAATTAGTTTTTTAAAGACAAACATTATTTCATAATAAATGCATAAAGTCTATGGAGGAAAAAAAGGAAATCGAAAACCTGTATAGCTTCCCACTAAGCTCTCTTCTCTATAGGGCTACAGAGTCACACAGTTGCTATTTCTCTTCTGGAGGCATGGGTTTGTCTACCACCATGTCCACCTTAAAAGGATGGTGCATGCTCTAGCAATTAGAACATTTGCTGAGCTACCAGAGGTAGGCAACCATTAGCCCCATTGAGAAGAACTGGAAACCTGGGAAACATCTTCCTACCAAGGATCTATTATGTCCTTAGGAAGGAAATATATGTCTAAGGACTAGAAAGATGGATAGTCTCTAACATGAAAACAGCATTTAAGTCACAAGCAGAAGCAGAAATAAAGAAAGTAAGTGTGAAATTTTTAAATTAAATTCCAGCAATCCACACTGTGAAGGGCAATCTTATCTGGAGAGTTCCTGAACATTAATCTCTAAATGATGCTTTCACCAGCTTTTAGCTCACTACATTTTGATTCTTACTCTGGTGCCTTTTACATACATTTTGCCTCTCTCTAGTATATTTTGCACAGATTTTGCAATGTTGACTGTACATTCCTTCTCTTCTGGATTTTCTCTGTTGCATGCCCAAACAAGAACAGGCATATTTTTTCCATATTCAGTTCCCAAGCAGCAGTTACTGTTCACTGAAAGAGTTCAGTTGACTGTCCAATCTTCTTGTTATTTTTATGTTTATTAAAGTGACTACCAGAAATGTTGCAGTTCATTTCAGGCTGACATTCCCAGTCCACAGCCATTCTCATCAACATGGTGCCAAGTGTATAAATCATTTACTCTCAATCACTACTTCCAATACACACTACTATGAATATTCAGCATTTTTCTACAAACTTGTGTTTGTCACAGTTCAAATTTAGTGTAAGGCAACAAAGATATAAATTTGGAATAATTATCACTAGATGTTTTCTGCATAATTTTGCTCATTAACGTAACTCAAATGGTGATGATTTGAATTTTTCTGGTTCAAAAATCTTAAATCCATGGATTAGGCAGTTATGTTTCTCTTTTTTTTTAACAAGAATTTCAGAAAAAAAATATGCTAAGAATGCTATGAAATGCAGTTACTTTCTTCTTTCTGACTTTCAGCAGTAAAACACAGCACAGCATAGCTTTACTTTGTGCAGTGTATGCCACACAAGCTCTATCACAAAATATTTTACTGTGAATATTAGCAAGCAGACAGGTTGAGCTCTCAGAAAAACTGTGGGCTAGCCATGTTTGTTCAAAAAAGATTGAGAACTGTCAATTTAGAAGAAAAGTAATAAGACCAAGTTAAGAAAATTATTCTAAATGTCACTTGGGGATCTCCAAGTGTTTAAGTGATGACCTGACAGCAAGTTCTAATGAGGAAGGAGTGTTACTTTGGTAGTGACCTTGTCAAAGGAAAAAGCTGATTCCGCAGTGGTAAGTAAGAGCCTGTTTGGAATCCTTGTCCTTTTTATAAGGAAGATAAGGAGGGATGAAGAACTGGCCTTAGATGTTGTATGAACTACAGGTTCCACTGAAGATGGAAAGCAGTAGATACCAATGTATATTAGTGTCTGTAACTATTTGATTCATAAATTATGATCTAATACCAAGCATTCTGTTTTCTTGACTTTTTTGACTGCATCAGTAGAGATAAATAAAATATATTTTGTACATAACAACAGAGAGAAAAGGTTCTGCTGAGTTCAGCTGACATTGGTCTATGTGGGATAGCTGCAGTGAAACAGGGAATGCCAAATGTGGCTTAGCCCAGTACATGATAAAGATAAAATTATTAGAACAGCTAAGAAAAATTAATTCAAAGTCAAATCAATGTATCTCCGCCCTACTTTTATAATGCACTTAAACCTGTCAAATAAAAAGAATCACTTCAGAAGAAAAATCAACAAAGTTTGGACATTTTAAAACACCAAAGAATTACATCTGAATTCTTAAAAAATTTGAAAATGTGGCTAGAACAACTGGAGTATGGTAGAAGTTGACAGTCTCGTGACGACAGCCTTAATCCTTACCAAGAGATGCTCATATATCAAAATCAAATTTTTACCCACTGAAGTCTGTAAAATAAATTCACACTCACACTGCTTTTTCCCTGGGTTTTTTCTGTTTCTGCCCACTGAGCTATGAAACAGAAAACTAAGTTCATTTAACATCCAGGTCTAGCAAGGAAAAAAAATACAAAGCTGTAAGAAACATCCTTTAATTTCATTTTTAAAATCCTGTTATTTTTTAAGTATTATGTGAAAAATAAAAGGTAAAAAAAAGTACAAAATGGATATTCAAAAGACTAGGATTTTACAGCTCAAGACTTCAAGAAATATCTTAATAAGTTATAGAAGTGATGGAATTTTGAACCTAGCAAATACTGAAAAATATTTTTTTAACCCAGTGTTATAGTATCAGTGTGAAACTGTACAAATGAGATGGGAACTCCAAGGAGATGGGTACCAGCAGTCTATGCTTCACATTATAATTTGTAGGAGGTAATCCTTGAATCATATGAGAAGTACTTTTATGTGCACTGCTATTAATTTACATGTATTTTATTAGAAATCTGAAAAGGAAGGAGAATGAATTGGACAATCTCTTTCTGTACCTTCAGCTGTTTCACTAAAATCACATTTCTCCAAAAACTGCAATGAAATGTAGAAAAACATTACTGGATATATCTAAACTTTAACATTAACCCTTATTTAGTCTTGCTCCCATTCAGCCTTGAATCCTCTGTGTGACATTAATGGCTTAAACAAAATTAAATTAATCACAGTTATGATAAAAAAGGCGGGAAAAAGTCTTCAAATAGCTTGCAATTAAGCAACAGAATTAAACAGTTATCTATTTTTGTATCAGTGGGTGAAGAGCAAATTGCTGTTCTTTCTTAAACAAGTTAAGAAACCTTACCATTTCACACTAAGATAAATTAGTCAGGTATCCACTGAAACAAATAAATCAAGTCACAAAAAAATTGCATATACTGCCTCTGTATTATTAAAAGTATAAATATAAGGTGGACAAATACTACAGCACAAGCTTGGTAAATCTAAGAGCATATGAATGTGTGTTTTTTTCATGTGGTTTCTGAAAATATTTAAAACTCTATCTGTGACATTAGCAGGAATAATTTCATTTTTTTTAACTTCTTACTGTTTCTCAGATAGTGGGACACTTTAGCATGACAGATGACATCTAACTGCAGTTCTAGAGACATACAACCACTTCAGAATCTACACTGACAAATAGACCCACCTTTTTATATTGGAATACATTTATATATTTTATAGCTATTTTTTCACCTATAATTTTCCTTAAGAGTCTACAATTTCATTAAGTAAAGTTTGAAAAACAATGAAATACAATGTAACCAAAAACTTGGAGATCCCAGGGAGAGATCTATGTCTATTAGAAAAAGACTTTCAAGTCCTGGAGATTATTCCATCATGAAATATAACTATTCACAACTATAACACTGCCCACTCTCACAAATTCTTCCCAAGCTCCACTGTATTTGGTAAACTCCCATTTTCATTTTCAGATGTGAACATTTCAGTTTCATTTGAAAAAGAGTTCTTCAGAGTTTCAGGGAACAGGGCAAAAAATAAAGCCTAGAAAAGTGGACAAGTCAATAGTATTGTTCATTCATGTCTCTCACCTGGAAGAACCTAACTTTCTCAGCCTTAGCATTAACAATATTGTTATGAATAACCCTATTGATGTACCAAACCCCACTAATAGGAGACAGATTTACACAAATATACTGCAAAGCAGAATTGGAATATATAGCTGGAAATTTCTTGAGTAGTTTACATATCAGAGTGAAATCCATTTCATCCTCTCTTTGCTTTCCAGATAAGATGAAAACTGTTGAATTGTATCTTTCAGTATCAGAAACCAAGGTCTGCATGTAAACCAAAGAATTAAGTATTCCCGGGAACAGCCACAGCATTGCTGTGGAAGAGTCATTGTAATTGTTGGTAAACTCTTAATAAAAAAAAAAAAAAACAATTAAAAAGACTGGTTATGTACAAACTCTCTACTATCTATTGTGAGTAGTTCCTGGAATGTCTAAAGTCCCACACCATGCCCAGAATCATTTGGGAGAGTGCCTGACACCAGGAGCCAAAAGCAAGCTAGCAATCATTCTCACAGCTCAGCAGCACAGATGACTGCACTCTATTAGACATTGCTTAATCTGCTAAAATAGCCCTAAGGAGGGAGCCCAGCAGAGTGTTTCATTCATTGCTGCATAACTCTGAGCCTTTGCATAATAAGAAAGTCAGCTACAGCTTTTCCATTGTCATTATATTTACACACAGACAGTCCCATTTTTACCAGTCTTACTTTCACTATGAAACACCGTTAAGGGACAAAGAATCGAGTTGCTTCAACAATGCAATCTTAGAGATATACAGGTATACAAATATATTATATATTGGAAATACATATTTTTATGTCCCTACTGCAATGGTTTGAAAGGGTGATGGTTGTAAAATGTCCTACCACACGATGGATCTCCCACAGGGACACAAAAGATGAGAGTAAACTGTTGGTGAGTTCAGGTTTCACTGATTTGTATGCATAAGACACTGAGATGCTGCAACATTGAACACACACAATGCTCCTCATACAGCTAAGGTCTCCCACAATAGGAGCATTTGAGCACTCCATTTTAATCGATTTTTGTTCACAACATTTTTACTCTCTGGGCAACTGGAAGATATGAAAATGAAGAAGGTTTTGAAAGGCTAGCTTGCTTAGGTTGACACCAAAACTTCAACTCATAGATCAAAACCATCATACATTCTTTAACTATTGTTTTGTCCACATAATAATTGCCCAGTTCCTGCCTGCCAAGTACATACAGATACCTGTACAAATACATACAAATATGTACCAAAAACAATTCCATTGTTCCAAAATAACAAAGGAAGATTTTTTTTTTTCCCAGAAAGAATTCCTTCACAGAAAGGGTTGTCAGGCGTTGGAACAGGCTGCCCAGGGAGGTGGTAGAGTCACCATCCCTGGAGCCCTTCAAGGAATGTGCCTGGACATGGCACTTAGTGCTCTAGTCTAGTTGACAAGGTGGTGATCAGTCACAGATTGGACTCAACAGTCTTGGCAGAATTTTTCAACCTAAATGATACTGTGATACTGTGAAATACTACAGAGTTTAAAATCTGGGGAAAAAAAAAGATCGATAATTAATGTTTCACATCTAATTCAGACTGTGAATTTGTCAGTTAGGCAGTGAAAAAAATTTAGCTTAAAATAATAATATAGAATATATTAAATAACACTGTAAGAACACAAAGTTTAGAGAACAAGTTTTACTTCAACTGGTTTTCACAATTCATTTAAACTGTCATTTGAAAGAAAAAAATAATTTTCCCTTTTTTTATGGATACAACGGTGATTGTCTATTTTGCAATCACAATTAACTTGGAAATTACTTTTGTTTATGGATATCAAAATTATTAGCAGGACAACCCAAGACATTTTACCCTTTTATTTTACACTGTGAATTACACTACATAACAAAACAGAGTACATATTCTTAAAACATAAATTTCACAATGTACAGAAAAATTCAGGGTAATGAAACCATATTTTACAGCTATTAAGACATAAGTCTGTCAACCTAACTCATTCTTTATTCCAACCATTTTATCTCAAGTAACACTATTATTCTATATACATGAAAGAAGGTACTGAATCGAATTTTATTTTTCCTGTTAAACTATATCAACATAAACTTACTCAATTGTAGTCACTGCCTGGAGCCAAGTTGGTATCCAAACATCATGAAGGACAAAAGTATGCAACAGTAGAGAGAGTATAACAATCATTAAAAATTATTCACCATGCAAAAAAAAAAAAAAGGGGGAGGGGGGAATGCAAGGCCCAGCACTCTGCTTTCTAGTAGTATTAATGTTACTGCACTTTCTTATCCAAGACGTAATCTCTGAAAACACATGTTCTCTCAAGCCTTTATCTTCTTAAGCCCGTATCAAATTAACAGAAATCAGAAAAATAAGATCTAGAAAGGGAGGAGAACTTTCCCCCTCTAGTCAAAATGGTCTCTCCTCTGCCTAATTTTCTCTAACCTTTTAGAAGAGAGGCATGACCTGCACCAGGCAACTGAGAGGGGATCTATGGAATATCTTCAATTTACAACTATATTCCTTCTCTTTTTGAGTATGAAATCAAATTTAAAGTCACTTTTGAGAAGAAAAGTCCTCTCTTCTCCCAGTCTTCTCCAGTCTTTTTCTGTATTTCTACTGGAGTCATGGGAATTGATGGAAATCAGCAACACCAACCTTAAAATCAAGTGTCAAAAGTACATCTTTGTGTACCTGTCAGGAAAATTAGTGGGCAGTTCTTTGAAGGCTTTTAGAGGATTTCTTTTGGTATGAAAATCAACTCACTGAGCATGGCTGTTCCAGAGTGGCACAATAGGGAGCAATGAGATACTACAGAGCACAAAAAAAGACTGAGAAATCTTTGAGCCATCTTGCTCCTAAAAACTCTTTCTTTCCGCATTATGTGCTTCATTTGCAAACCCTCCATGAGACATGCCTTTTATTTTCAGCCTTGAAATTTTTTGCTGAATTTCACAGCTGTAACTGTCCTTATTGGTAGTGATCCACAGTGGATAGTTCTCTAAACCCACCAGAATGATGATTCTTCCTTTTTTTCCCTGGCACTAGTCTGAGCATCCAGTTGTGAAACACAAATACAGTTCTGGGTGATCCTGGACTAGAATCCTGGTGTGGACCATGGCATGCATTAGGAAGGAAGTCCCATTTTTTAAATAATTTTTTCCTCTTCTCTCATAGATATCACCTAATACACTTCCCTGAGCTAGGTCATGGTTAAGTTACTCAATTAAATGAAGCAATTTTTATGGGAATGCCCTTGCTGTGAACCATCATAGCTGCTACCTGGCATTGAAAAGATGGATAAGGGAAGTATAAATGTGGGCTTTGTTCTTGCAGCAGATTCAGTGGTTCAGTACAGGAAATTTCAGTAGGTCTGAGACTTTAGTTACCCTATTTTTGATATATAAAGCTTATATATGCTATATAATAGAAACAAAAAAAAGCAGTAGTCATCAATTTGCAACATTTTCATTGCTCCTCTTATTTTTGTTGTTCTTCCTTTTCTACCTAGTAATCAGTTGTCCAGCAGGACTACTGTTACTCAGCTCACTGGAGTTTGTATTACAAGAAATTGCAAGGAATTGCAAAACCTAACTCTGAAAAACATAAGTAAATGCCTGCTATGCTGTGAAAATACTGAAGCTAATGGTATTTGTTTACCTATGTTAAAAAACCATAGTATATCAGTGTTTAAATATGTAAATATGTGAATATGTGAATCACCTACGTTCTAATAATTAAACAAGATACACTTATGTAGGAATACAGAGGTGTTCACAGATGAAGTTTCAATGATGAAAGAAACTGTAATTAAATTATTTCAATAAAAATTTGGAAGACGGTTGCATATTATTTTTTTCTTCACTGAGTTTAAAATAACTCAGACTCCATTAAAAAAATGAAAGAGAACTGATGTGCAGTGGGAGTAAGCCTGGGCATATAACTGCAGTTTCTGTGGAACCAAAAAATGCTAACGAAATTGGCACTGAAAAGTAAGATCAAGCTTTGAAACCTGAATTAAAAGATTATTTACATTTTTCATGCTTAGAAAGAAACCATATTAACTGAGGGTAAAATTAGCTTCTTAAGAAACACATATAAGTATATCACAAAAGCAGGGTTTGGGCTTTTTGAAAGAGATATTTAACATTATTTATTCACATTCTTTTATTTTTCTGCCATTTTAGAAGTCTGCTTCTGTTTAATTTTACCATCATCTGAATTCTTTTCCTTAAAAAAAAAAAGAACAAAAAGAAACGTCTCCATGCACTATTGTTTTCTTGAAGCTTTAAGTAATAGAACAGCATTTTCTAAAAACAAAAGAGAAAATAAATCAAACAAACATATACCAAAAACAAAACAAAAAAAAAGCCAGCAAACACCTCCCACAATCCTAAACAAACCAAAAAAACCAAATGCAGATGAATTGTCTCTCTAGCACTCTAGCACCCTATGCAATTGCATAATACTGAGAAGGAAAAAAAAAATCAAATTTGTAGCCTTACTTTTTAGCTCAGGAATGAAAATATTGATTAAAATTAAATTGTTTAGACAAATTTTTACTATAAGTCTAAATCATTTGCAAATACAGAAATTCCAAAGGACAACTGAAATCAGCTATATATTCTTTCAGAGTCATACAAACAGTAACAATACAGCTTACAAACATACACATTGATTCACAGCAGTCCTAAAATAAATGCCTTATGATCATGATTGATAGATTTTAAATAGAAAGGAAAAGGCATTCCCTAAAACAAATAAAAATATGTACGTAATTTACAAGCTTCAGGAGGATATCCCAACAATTGGTTTTAGTTGGCAAAATTTGTCTCACAGAGTCCTTCAGGGAGGGAAAGACACATGCAGGGAGTGATTGAAAACCTCTAAAATTAGGGTCCAACTCTGGATTTCTCTTCTAAATCATATTTCTCTCCATTAACTATAAAAGAGCCTGGTGCCTCTGTGTGTTTCTGCATGCACTGTGCAAGCTCCAAGAAGACAGTCTCTTAAGGCTTATTATCCAAACTGTTCAAGGGCATTGGTAACACAAATCTTTCTAACTGACAGTAGGTACTGTAGAAAGTGTCTCTCTTTTACTATAAACGTTTAAGCTTTGAGCGAGTTAATTTCACAGCAACTAAACCCTGAGAATTCCCATATGGAACTGCTAGGATTACTGAACGGTTTAAGTGGTTTAAGAAGTGACCATGCACATTTCGAACAAAATAACTGATCAAATAAATAAGTATGGGAATATGAAATACATGAAAATCATCACTTCCTCAATAACAAAATCTTTAGGCTGAGGAAAGTTTGTGATATTTCATTGCAAAAATTTACTCATAAAGAAAAATGTGAGAAAGATGCGTAACATCCTTTCCAATCTGTTACTGCTGAGAGAGATTTAGACAAATGATTTTGCTTGCTAGCCCAGGCTCCTGACCTTCAGTCTTCTCCCTTGTTTGTCCTAAGATTAAATTCTCAAGATTCAGGTCTTCAAGAATTAGAGTTTCTTCTGCAAATCTGCAAACTAAAAATTCCCTTGCTGATTCAGAGACAAATAGAAATAAGGCATTCTATATATCTGTACATATATATATACATATATTTACAAAAAAAATTTTAAAAAGGAAGGAAAGAAACAACAGAAACTGTATTTCCTGGATTTTTTTTTCTGGTTTACTAAATAAATATTTTCCTGTCAGTGAACTAAAACAAATTTTAAAAATTTGTCAGAGGATACTCCAGAAGCAGAAATGTACTTCTCTGCAGGGAGCTAGCTTCATGAGTCACTTCAATCACCTAAACGTATATCCTTTTAATTGCAACAAGCTCTTGGAAAGGTCTGAGAGTTGTCTTGCTACACAAATAAATTTCACATCAGGAAAACATAAACCATAGATAAAATAGAAACTGCAAGCATCTCTATCTTACAGACATTACAGATAGCTTTCAAAAATTTCAGATAAGATGAGCATCACAAGCAGGATTCTCCTACTTGTATTCCTAGCAGCATTCTCAGTTCAAGAATGCTCACACTCCTCATGCTACAAAACTGGAAGGACTGCAGTTTATTCTACAGCAAAGCATTCTAATAAATGGTGCTGAATAAGTAAGTCCTCCTAAGGCTACTCTAATTTCCATGACTGCAAACAAATTAAGTGAAAATTGCTGTGAATGTAGGGCAATCATCTGAGCTAGTTGTGTTTTGAAAATAGTTTTGGTGGTAGAAGAGAGAATTGTGAAGAACGATCCCTTGCTTAAGGGAGTACTGTTAAGACTACTTCTGAAATTGTAGGTGGCATCAAATGGCCTATTTTGCTACTTTTCAGAAAGAAAAGCTTGATTGAAATAATAGAGACAATATCAAAATAGCAACATTGTAAAGAGCTAAATAGAATTGGATGCTGAGCTTTTGCTCTAGCCCCAAAAGGACAAATTGCTGTCCATGAACTCCTTCAGACAGAAGAACTCATTGATCCTAAGAAATATCCCAGAAACATGCAGGGGGGAAAACAAAGCAAGGCTGGGAAAAGAGACTGACCTACTTACTCCTTTAAGCCACAGAGCAAGAAACTTACTTTTTGTAAGCATTCTTGTGATAGCAATCAACAGATAGAGGTTTCTAAACATTTGGTGCCAGAGTACACTGGGAAAGAGGGAAGTTTGGGGTGCCCAGACCATTACAGGCTTATAGTCATCTGTCTCAGATGTGGTGAGATTAGCTCAGGCTTTAGTTTACATGCAGATTTTCTCATTATTTGACTCTGGTGATAGATCCAGCCTTCCAGAGAGCATCTCCTTTTCCAGAAGCAGTTGAGGCACCTGGAGAAGATCCCATTCACCTGCCCTTTTGTGGCTAACCTAAATCAGCCATCTAGATCAGGTCCTCCTTACAGTCAGGGAGAGGGGGTGGGAGAGGAAACTCCTGAAAGCCCTTGTTCCACACAAAGTGACTGTAATGTAAGTACAGAATTAATTGCCTCTGAGGGTTTTAAGTATATAACCCTTGACTATTGAGAGAGTCTGGATTTCTCCCCTGAGCAGAAATAATGATTCTCAGGGATAATAGGCTCACAGAGGCCAGAGTGTTTCCATAAACAGAAATTTCAGGGAGCTAAGTTATTTCAAAAGAGAGGTAGAATAAAAAAATACCAGAAGCATGTAAATCACAGACAAGATAGCAACACAACACTCTACAAAGGTGGGAAAAAATTAAAATAAAAAAAATTAAAAAAAAAAACAAACAAACCACAAAGCAAGCAAACAAACCTACAAAAAAATGTATGCACAACTCTGTTTTGCTAAAAGTACAGTTCTGTTCAGGGAAAGGGTTACTGTCATAGAAAAAACTCAGCAGTTTGCATTAACCTAGACATAGCTTGGACATCATCTAATCTTTCCTCTTTTCAATAGCTATGTAAAGCAGCCGAGCATATTGAACCATAAGAAAACATTTTTTTAGGGCTTGTCTGTAGCAGATAACGCCCATCACTGACTTTCTCTCTAATGATTTATTCTTCCCATTCCCAAGGGAGGATAGTTGTATTCCTTAAGGTAAAATAATAAAATGAGGACAATAAATAATTACAGAAGTCATAGAAAGATTACCAGCTACCAGTTGATAAAGAAGGTACATGTCAATACTTTGCTCTGCTGTATTTGAACTGTTTATGTAAATAATATAGCTGCTGTAGTTATACAGATATTTAAAACAGGAAAAGATTAAATTGACAACAATGTGAAAATTGTAATCCAATTCCTTGTATCTGATGGGCCTTTTAAAGATTTGTTTATGAAAAGAGCAACAACTGTTCAACCATACTTATATTAAAAGCTTTAAAGCAAAAGAGAAGTTTTCTGTTGTTGTCATCTTGAAGAAAAGGCATTGAGTGTTGCCCCGACTTTTGCAGTTCTGGATGTTATCATTCTTTTGTAGCTAGTTTCTCACACACTTCTCTGTAAACATAGCCATGTTATTGTAACGGTATCTTTTTGTTTACATTCCTTTCTCCTGGGCACAGAAGTTTGATGGACATTTCCTTTGACCAGTGTGATTGAGGGACTACAGGCTCTTCCCTCCAATGGACAGTGATTTCTAAAATGCATATAAAATAAACCAGGCGGGTCTCGCCTGGCAGTTGCTTCTTACTCTCCTAACTGGTGTCTGTCTCCTTCGTTCGTGTCGTTACTGCAACAATTGAGAGGTAAATTTAAGTCTTGAGTTTCTTGTTCTACAATTTTGCTTCAGCAGATCAGTCTTCCCCAAATGAGTCAAAATCTTCCCAGTCAATATGCTGGGGTCATCTTCATTATAAGTATGATGATGCCCTATTTTTATGCTTAATACATGGGTTCCCTAGACCCCTTCTACTGCACTAAACTTGATAAAATCTGATCATATTCTCTATTGTCAGAGCCAGCTTTTGCTATTCTGGAGTAGTAAACTTGAAGTAATTAATTCCTCGTTCTTGACTGCATTCTTGCTAATATAGCCCAGTACAAGTCATCAGCCACCTTTGCCATTCTGGCTAAGACACTGCAAATGAAAAAGGATTTTGCCTGCTAACAACAAGAGAAGAAAGTCAGTATGAATTTTACCAATGTAGGAAAATAAGAAACTTTTCAGATATCAGGTAAGTTTATATAAATGTGTTGTTTTTGATAGCTCTGTCGTTTTTTAGTGATCTGTATTGCCACTGATCCATAGGTTAACTCACAGAAGTTCATGAGGTGCAATATTGTTTTCTGCAAGAAAATTAAGAACCTAGGAAGAGGTACACAATAGAGCTCTACGAGTATTACTTTTGGCTGGTAGTATTTCAAAATGCTACAGTGCATGAGGAATCAGCACAATAATTTTCTGATGTAATGAAAACCAATTCCTCAAGTCATGATCGTTTTTCCTTGATGATGAATATATGGGAAACTAAATGTTTGTCTAATACACACTTGCTCATATTTTCTTCTTTTTTTTTAACTGCTCTGTTTTCACCTGAAATTAATATATATAGATTTTCAGGTAACAAAAGAATCAGGAAAATTTTTGAACTGCATAAGAATATTCTCTAAGAATTCTTCAAGGGTGTTTCTCTACAATCAGTCTTCTCCTTAGAATAGTATCCTCATCAGAAATGCTCAGTGACATCTGAGGAGGTACTAAATACTGAAGTACAATATACCACCAGGATATAGTCCTATTATCTCCTATAATTAATATTCATTACCCCCAGTCCTTCTATAATCTTCAGCCATCTTAGATTTAAAACCATCTTTAATTTTAATCAAAATTAATTTTGATTATATATTTTATTACAGAAAAAGGAAAAAAAACCCCTGAAATTAAAAGAATTTTAGTAGAAGTCCCAGCCTAAAGACCTTTAAAGTTTGCTGAAAGAGATTTAATCCACATTTTACAGACAAGTCTGCAAAGATGTTTATCAGAATTAGTCTTGGCTCAGCTAATTTTAATATGTGAAATTTGCAAGACATTTAATTTTAGCACAAGAATGTAACCATCAGAGATATCAGTTTCACAGGCTCATTTTCATGAGAGGTACCCTGATCTAAGCAAATAAGAATCTGAATTACCTGGTTTCCAGGAATTAACCTGGGTTCTTTCTTTTGTAGTGTGAGGTACATGTACTGATTAGAAAATAAAAAACTTTAAACAGATTAATACTACATTCTAAAAATCAAAGTCAGATATCCACTAAATCTTTCGAAACATGTCTTTAAAGAGGTATGAACTACATCGTATTTAGTACATAATAAATCATTATATTGTGGCTTTTAAAAAGTTACTCATCTGCAAAAAAGTTAAAGGACAATAGTTCTCACAATGAATGAGCATTAATCAATTTTATAGGTCACCAGCAAATATTTAAATAAAAAAGTGGAAACCAAACCGGTCATAGGCTTAATTGCTCATTACCCCAAAGAGCAACAGACAGCGGGACACTTGGTGTGTTCTGTCTCTCTTCTCTCTGTACGGGAAGCTGTGAGCAGCACACTGCCACTGCAGTTCATTGGTCGTGTTCTCTTTTCTTGTTTCTAGGGAACAAAACCAAAACTATTTTTGCTGTCTCTATTTCAAGGTATCCACAGCATTTCAGTGCGTTAAGGGTGTTTGCAGCACTGTCATTTTATAGGACCACCTTGGAGTTCATCCTTGGAGGGGCGGATAACGGGGAGACAATAATATGCATTTTGGTCACTGAACTTGTAAACTCTTTTAAGGTTTTAAGTTCTTTGTTTGGCTGACAACTTTCTCCCAACCCTTTAATATAAATTGATGGATTATGCTACAGCTTGACATTGTCATTTCAACCTTAAAAATTAAAGATTTGGAATAACAAGAAACTACATTAAAAAAGAGTTTTTAAGAATGTCAATAGAGAATGAGTCTATTAAAGAGGTCACAGTACTCTCTAAAAGTCGGTATCTCAGGTAGACTTTTAGATATGACAAAAGAACTAGGAGATTAAAACATTTAACCATTAAAGGGAGCAGTCTAGCTCAATTACCATAAATTGGACAGTGATATGCTTGTTTACAGAAGATGGAATCCAGAGGATAGAAATAGTCGTTATTTTTTCAGAGAGCTGAGATGTGTTGGGATGGGCATGGCAAAGTTGACTTGGCCTTTAATCCCATCTTTGATGCAGTGACTAATGCAGACAATTGGTTTTTAAAGTTTGGTATATTACAACTGCTGGAAGGCACTTGCTTCATGGATATTCTGTAATTCTTCCAAAGCAAATCCTAAAGCTGAGATCAGGCTTGGCACTCCTTGAAGGCCTGGAAGCAGCTCCCTTAGGACTGATTTGGCCAAGAGTGTTTCCATAATGGAGCGAGGCTCAGCAGTTAAACAGATCTTCTTCAGCTTTAAGCTGCTTTCTTCTTTATCTCTCTTCAGGTATTTTTCAAGGTCTGTTTCCTCATGCAGGGGCACCAATATGCCGCGATTCTGGTCGAAGCTATCGGCCCCTGCCACAGCATATCTTCTCTTTGTGAGCTCTTTTAACAGACACTTGAGATAAGACACAGTAGAAATACTTCAGAGTTTCTTCGGTCTCAAAATGTTTATTAAGTGTTATCTATAACTTGTCAGCAGAGAAAAGTGCGTTGTCATTAATAACAAGGTTCAAAATGGCCTCGAGCACTTCTCATCCAGATTGCCAATCACCAGATTGTCCAATTAGGGAGATGTTGCATAGGATATTTTCAATAAAAACCCAATAATCAGTTTTTCTTATCCCGCATAGCGGAACTTTAGAACCAATGGCAGAAAACACAAGTTTTTGGAGAAGAAAAGGGAAGTAACAAAGGTAAAAAAGGAAGTTATAAAACAACACCTAAAACCTCCATTTTGGACACTATTTTTACAATATTTCATAAACCAAAATGTCTACACTTCTACCTAATTCATCTAGTGACATAACCTTAACTATACAGCATTAATTTCAAAGTTATCACACTACAGGGGAAGTCTTTTCCAGGGTTTAAGATCAAACGAGGTGTATTTCTGGGGATCAAAATTTGTTAAAACAGAAACAGTGAAATTCTCAGAATTCAGGGTTCCAACACAAGAGCATTGTTTTTCTACAGTATTTCCATCCCCTTGAAGATTAACATCATTCTTCCTTCGCTCCTGAGGCATTCATCCCATCAGTTATCTAGAACAGGACTAGAGGAAAAAAAAAAGGAAAATTCTGGGTTTTTTCACTGTTACGAAGATTTGGTTATATGTCTTTACATTGAGTGCCCATCATTCTATCATTTCCTGCTATATTTTTTAAATATTGTGTTAGTTTCTATCATAACTAAATCTTTAATTATATTCAAAAATTGTAATTAAAAGAAAGTACCTAGGGCAGGTCTTGCAGCATCTATGTGCATACGTATATACATGCACACACACACACAAACCTGTTTTAAATATATACATTCACTGTCTCGAGTTGTTTATTTAGTTAGCTCAATAGCTCTCGGGTATTTCAGATGACTTTTCACTATGAGCATGATCTATCAGTTTTGGCATAATGAACTCCTGCAAAGGTCAAATTTAAAAGATAAATGCTGCAGGAAATGATGACTCTACAATAATCCTGTTATCCTCCTACAACTCTAATTTCATTTTATTGAGTTGAACAGTGTAAGGGTAAAAGGGTAACTACTTTCTCTCTGCTAACATCCATATACCCAAGTCCCCTGAGCACGGTATTATGTTTAATCACTGCTGTAAATGTATTAGTAATAAAAATCTATTAAAAATAATTGTTATCAGGTTTTTATTTTTTTATGGTGAGTTTTTTTTTTCATTTTACAAATATCAGCAAAACATGTTGAAGAATTACTTAGCTAGCTCTTTTTTGGGGGGGCTGGAGGGGTGGGCTGAGAGGGAAGTTTGTCCTGATAAAATACTGTAAATGGAAGGCAAACAACAGTGGTTTTGTGTCTGTTACCAAATGTTCATAGTGCCAGTGGGTAGATGTTCTGCTAAATATTTGCATATACAGGATGGAACAAAACTTCCAGATAACATTTGCAAAAAAAAAAAATCTTAGTATCAGCCTAGCCCTGCTCTGTTTAAAACTTGCAGAATCTTATTCTGCAAAACAGACTGGGTTTTGCTTGGTTGTCCTTTTTTTTTTTTT
>VZRZ01001364.1:69834-179032 GCA_013398175.1 Climacteris rufus
GGAAAGGAAAGGAAAGGAAAGGAAAGGAAAGGAAAGGAAAGGAAAGGAAAGGAGAGGAGAGGAGAGGATCACAGAAGGGTTTGGGTTAGAAGAAGAGATCGTCTAGTTCCAACCTCTCTGCCACAGGCAGGACCACCTTCCACAGTTCCGGGGCTGAGGGATCCACAGCCTCTCTGGCCAATCTGTTGCTGTGCCTCACCACCCTCACAGCAAATAATTTATTCAAAATATCCAATCTACTTTCTTTCAGATTAAAACCAATCCCCCTTGTCCTATAACTACATGTCCTTGTAAAAAGACACAAGATTCTACATTTTAAGAGTGATAAAAAGATAGTGTCTACCCAGTACAAGAGGACCCATGTTGCAGTTTTATTACATGAACAACTGCAGAAATGTGTCTGAATCCTTGGAACAAGGTAGAGCTCAGAAAGTTCTTGGACAGGATTGCAATCAGCATTTGAGGTGTGCTAGCAGGACTCTTCTCTGCAGACTCCTTGTGGAGGCACCCTCAGCCAGTCAGACAAGACTCCCACATCATGCAGGCAAAGAAGTCAAGGTTGGACATTCTACATAGTCTCCTTCAGCACTGAGGACAGATTTTCAGACAAAATCCTTTTTCTTACACTATCTTTCCTGCTTGCAAAAAGTTCTCCCTAAACTTACACAATATCATCTCAGTGCTATCTTTTAAGTTCCCTCTTAAAAATTGTTTTTGCACACAACCAATGAAAATCTTGACTACAGATTTATAGGAATCTGGATATTTACTTGCGTGAGAATACAGTATTCTCTTGTCCTCTGCCTGAATTGGATGCAATGTAGACTTTAAAGTGTTTCTGAAAAACCTTCTAAAATATGCTGATGGCCATAATTCATACAAGTGTAAGTGACATAGTACAGGATATAAGAGACAATCCAAAGAAAACACTGGGCTGTTGGTTAAAGACAACAAAGAACTGCTTTAAATGTCCCAACTGTCATTGGCAAAATAAGATAAAAAAACAAAGATACATAGTAAGAAACTGATATAGAATAGAGTAGTTTTGATTCACTAAGAGCTGAGGAAGTAAGGAAGTCCTGAACTACTAGCGAGTATGTAATCTCTCCGTTGAATGGATATCACATTTTACAACTCAGATTTTCCTTACCGTTTATCATGCTAAGAAAAAATTTTAAATTTACCTTATAAGTAAACAATGGCTAACCAGAAGTTAAATGTACATGCCAGTAGACACAGAGAGGAGTTTTCTTCTATGTTCTAGGGCAACCTCCTCTCTACAGAGGTGGAGACTTTCTCCAGTATACTCATAAAGAGGAAAAAAAAAAGAGAGCAAGAGAGAGAGAGAGAGAGACTGGCTTCACTTTACTTATAAAGAAAGTGCTGACAGAAAACTTTTATGTGTAGAAATAGCTGGAAAGCACACTGCAATGTCACTTTGTAAGAACAGGATTCAGTTTAATGTTCAGTCTTTTTGCAGCACTGTTGCCAATTGGATAAAATATTTAATGGCACTGTATTCTGAGCTATATATTTTTGACAATGTATTTCATGCCTTGTATGTCACTGAAGTTATGAGATTGGAGTGAATGATGAAAGAGTAACTCAGCATTCTTCATGCCATTGCATTCAGATTTGTTATTTTTCACTGATGTGCCACTAGCTAAATCAAGCCTTGATAATCCATAACAATTTCTTACTTTGTAGGAATTATATTAAGATATAAGAGGGTCTTAACCTTCTGTCTTTTTCTATGTAATATTAAAATCATATTCATATTTAAAGCTTTGGTATCCATTGCAGGAAATAAAATTTTAAAGAGCATGTGCAAATGTGTGCTACAAAAATTTGATTTGAGAGCTTTAGCTTTCATACCAGTGTTATCTGTTCACAAAACAATTCATCCAGAAAGAAAGAATAGCAAGTAAGGAAAAGCTTTCAAAAAGTTTGTTACAGTGCTTTTACGACCACTATAATTTTCAAAGGCAAATATATTGCAGAAATACATATCTTTTCCATGGTGATATAGAGAGACTTATATGAGCATATAACGGGTTTTGGGGATTTAAATACCTCTTGGTTTAAAAATATAAAAGGAAAAGTTTGAAAGGAAAGGAAGCTATTAGAAGGAAAATATGTAAAGTCGAGGGGAAAAATGCTGCCCCTTTTTGCAAAGCATTCTGCTAGTAAAGTAAATTATAGATGGGGTTTGTGTCTGTTTGTTAAGGTCAGATTACCTGTAGTCTTCTATATCTTCATACTGAGACATTCTGTGCTCCACTAACATCTTTTTAGAATGTTGTAAATATGTCATAATCACAGAGAAAGGCAGGACAGTAGGAACAGTTTGTAGGAGACTTTCAGATACATTGTTCAGGGACATCTAGGAATGAAAAGAAAGCACCTAGATAGCATGTATGATTGTCTTTGATCAATCCCTAGGAGTTCCTCATGAAATTACCAGCAGGATAACTTCAAGGTTAGATATGTACATGGGACATGTGTTCAGGATGTTGATTCTTCTTATTTAGGGAGTAACTTGTTTCACTTTTTAAGTGAAAGTTAGGCATGTCATGTGTGGCAACTAAAAAATGGACTGATTAAGTAATCATTTCAGTCAGTGTGACTATCATATATCTAATAGATTTACAGAGTCATAAAAAACAGCTAGTTCATTCAAATATTTGAAAACAGGTGTTGTCAACAAGGAAAATATTTCTAATTAAAAGCACTCTCATAATTCACCCTTTTCCTACTTACTTTTACCTCAAATTTGTCTAGGTTTTCAATATAGCAGGCTGCATTTCTAGAGAGGCACATCTTGGTCAGGCACCAAGGAAGCCAGCATTTCACCTACAGCTAGGAACAGCTAGAACCAGCAGGTACCTCTGAGCAGACACCAAGAGCATGTGATGAGGACCCATGACATCCTAGAAGAGGTGAGCTCTACAGAGGATGGCTGCCTGAGCCCATGGGTACCTCTCTCTCCACAGGATGGGATGCAGCTTACTGCAGTGCTGCACCACATCATCCCAGAGTTTGCATTGTCTTCATCCATATTTTTCCTTCTTACCCTTGACAACCCTTCCAATCATCAGTAAACACACATTGCTCAAAGAGTCACAGAATGATATCGCTTATGGTAGACCAGAGTGAACTGCAAAATGATCCTTAATCAGTACAGCAGTATCAGAACAAATGTTGCATTTTGTCACTGAGCGTGTAGCACAGTTTTAAGCAAAATACCTATGCTGAAAAAAAGAAAACAACAAATCACCACTGAATCCTACATCGTTAAATTAAGAAAGATATATTTAAGAAAAATATGAGTAAAGGTTATTAATGAGGTAGTGATAAGAGGAGAGGATCAATGTCATTAACTATTAACACAAATAGAGTAATTGCATTTTGAAAGAGAAATAGCACCTCCCGCAAGTTAACAAAGTAATAAAAATTTAATTTCAGAAATGTCTTTGTCATTTTACTTTTATGTATTGTATAAACCAAATTCCCTTTTTTTCCCCTCCAGTATTTAACACCCTAATAAGGTTTGCTTTGTTGACTTCATCATAGGCAAACATTCAGTGACTATGACTAATTGTGAAGAACAAATACAAATACTAAGGGGAAAAGGTGGAAAATTTATGTGATCAGCTACCCTAGGTACGTAATTAATCAAGTGACAGCTGACATAGATCCACAGTTGTTGGTCTGTTGAGACAAAATCACTAACAGATATTCTATATCCCTGTAATTTAAAGAAAGTCTTTAACATTGTAAGATATTTACTTGATCGGTTGTAAAACATTGCCAGCTTGGATAAACTGTCAGTATGTGATGCATTCTGAGGCTAAAGTCATGATAGTAATCATGGGCATGAAAGATTTCACACAGAGGCATAAAGAAATACAAGTTTCCATGATATCAAAACTAATGCAAAAAATGCACACATGCTGACACTTTAAAAGTATATAATAATTTGGGGTTTACAATTTTAAAATAACAGATTTTCAAAGGATAGATGTTCATTAGATTCCCAGGGAAAAAAAAAAAAGGAGAAGGAAATAACAGCTGCATGACAAATTTTTCATATAAAATACAGAAAAAGTAGACTGAAGAAATCACTTTTGAAAATCTGCAAGACTGTAAACAAAAAGGTAAAGACACCAACAAGATAATATCAAAGTGAGGGGAAAGCAACTGAGAACACACTTTACTATATTTGATTTCATTTTATAATTTTTACTTTTAATCCGCTTCACATTTCCTAGTAGAGGAAAGAAAGTCATATTGTTAGTGGAAAAATGTTTTTAGAAATTCATTAAATAACTCTAAAATTCGATGTTTTTCATACCAACATTTGTTTGCCACATTATGGAAGGACTATACTATTGAGCAAATTATTCTTTTCTGACATACTGCATCACTTTAATGGCTTCTTATTTTCACATGGTGTGAAAATATACCCATTTCATTATATATATCTAACCTGAACAACTTCTTTTGCATGAATAATTACTTTGAAGTTAACGTAAGACTATGTGATAGTTTGTTCTTGAAAAAAATTTTTAAAAAATTGTCAGGCAACATGAGGACTAAGTGAGTAATACCTTGTGAAGTGGCCTTGGATCTCAGTAGTTAAGGTTAATAATCCCCCCAAATAATAGGATATAAGATGATAATTTTGCTAAGAAAATAATAGGTAGCAGATAAATAGGATTTCTACTTCAGCAACCCACCGAGGACACATGCAGCTTAACTACTGAGTGGAAAATATGGATTGAAAAAGTTATGTTCAAAGACACAGTAATGTTATGTTTAAATATGTTATTCCTGAATTGTACCTTCATATTCTTCATAACCATTGCATTATACTTGGACTCCTGTAGGGCTGCAGAAGACAGTAGCTTTCATTGTGACAAGTCATAAATACTCTCCTGCTGTGCAATGCTTTACAGGGTTGAGGGTAATTGTGTGCAGCTTAAAAACACACTGGTAACATGACCTCCAGACCCTATGAGCTCAAAACAGACAGAAAAGAACAACCTAAGTAGGAACAGTCCAAACTTTATTTACATTTTATAAAAAACAACAAAAAACTTTTATACATTTAACAGATCTGTATCTACTATGGGCTTATGAAAAGTTATTTACACCATTAAAAAAAAAATCACACTTCCTGTGTTTCTGTTTTCTTCTATCATTCTTGCAGATCATGGGTTTACTCCTCTTTGGCCTCATCACCAGAATTTTGCCCAAAATGAATTTACCATACTTTATTTCATGTAGCTGTAGAGACAATCTCAAAAAAGACATAGACTTAAAAACTGAAATGTGAGTGGAATACATTTGCTTGAACTGCATTCAGTGGGAATTGTGAGGATTTTTACTTTCCCATGGCTGTGGATTACAAGCAGATCAGACTTGTTGGACATACACTGATTTTTAAGTGTCCCTGTATTAGAGATTGCCCAACCCAGAGGTCATCAGGACCCAGCAAGTACTCCCAACCTAGCCATGTGGATGTAAGGCTGTGCGAGTGCTGTACCCCCAGCTCCAGGCAGTGTCAAGGCCAAACCCCAAATGTACACATGTAATTGCATGAATATACGCACTATAAACACACAACTGGATACACAGACCAACCCAGACAGAATAAAGGGTATTTTGTGGCATCCACTTAAATGAAAAAAAACACTCGCACAAACAAGAATAGTGTGAAAGTCCCTGACCCTTTTCTATGGGTGATCAGATCAAAACCTCTTGGTGGAATATACACACACTAAGGGTCTCACCAGAAGCTGGTCCTGGACACTCCATCCAGTAGCAGGCTTCAAGACCTAGGTCTTCCTGACTTGCTGTAACCTTGGGCTCTGAAGCCTCTGAGACTCATGATGCCTCTTCATTTGCTAGTTATCAGATGTCTTAGTTTATCACCAACCAGTCCAGGATGAATTTCTGTAACATCCATATATGTATATGTGTGTGTGTATATATACGTATATATAGACACACACACACACATATATATATATATATATATATATATATATATATATATATATATATATATATATATATATATATATATATATATATATATATATATATATATATATATATACACACACATATATATATAAAGCAGGGGTAAAGCCAGACAAGTGTACTGGCCAACCCCTGTTATAGTCAACTGGCCTTTCACCCATTCTCCTTTCTTTACCAACACTTGTTCCTCCCCAATACAGTAAAGTCCTTTCCTTTCCCTTTCCCTTTCCTTTTTTCTCATTCACTAAGCATCCCATTATAAAAGTCTCACAAAGTTCCAAAATTCCCTTGAAAGCAGCTGATAATAGATATCACACAATCCTAAAATTCTTTACCACCTGAATCCTATCATAATTCCTCTACCCGGTATTCTGCAAGGCATTTATGGGAGGCAGCTCCTTGGGCTGATTTGTCTTGATGGGTTTCCCACGAGGCCCAGGGGCTCATCACTCCCCATGGAAGGTGCTGGGACTACCAGGTCAGGATACTTCATTAGCAATTATTAGCTTATCGGGGTCCCTCTAACTGCTGTAGTTCCCCTGGTGCACAAGAATCCTTTTGTTTATGAACATTATTCTTTAATCATATCATCTAATTCCCTGAGCTCTCAGTCTAGAGAAGATGAATGTCAAAAAATTTCAGGAACCTATTGTAAGTGGAAGTGAAGACAAATTAACTTGGAAAAATTTTGCTTAAAGTTAGAAAACTTGGTAAGGTTTCACTGTCTGCAATGACTTCATAAAGTAGAGCTGCAAAACCACATCAGAAACAAAAGGCCACTAGTAATCTTCAGAGACTTTCTGACCTGCCCAAGATACAGGAGAGAAAAAAGCATAATCTCCTTGGAAGAAATCCTACTCAGCCTTTGCTAGCACTGCCTGAATATTTTCACCAATAAACCAGTGTGTCTGTGAAAAAGTAGAGAAAGGAAAAAACTTTTCTCCAGAGGTGCCATGGCCTCTTTCAGGATATTTGTCAAACCAGGCTGTGAGTATTCCCTCCTTTTTTGACTGTCAGAGGTTGCAGGTTCTGAAAGTTGAATTGTGCTGTCAATATTCCAGTCTCTCACAGCTCAGCACCAAGGATGAGTCTTCACTACCTAAAAAGCGTAAGAATTTTTCACTGCAAATTTCTTTATACACATTTCTTTTACCAACACAGATGCCTAGGGAGGGACAAGGAATTGCAGTTCCACTCTGAGGTAAACTGAATAAGGTCAACCCAGCAAGGTAGCTTGACTGCTGCTAGTATCATGTAGACATTTCATGATAAAAATACAAGTAGGCAAACTTCATCTGAATCTTTCAATGTATTGTCCTGCAGCAGTGTTCTCATTTGTAAAAGTCACATATATTTTTAGAGACAGCAACAAACCAGCCCCCAAGTGCCACCCACAGTGTGCAAGTCCAAATGAACAACAGGAACAACAGAAGATTTTAAGCTCACAGTTTTGCACTTTTTTTTTTTCTTTTGCAGTGGCCTGTGCTAAATAAGTTCTCATATAACACGCATTGGGAAAAAATATCACAGATAACATATGGTAATCTTCCAGAACAAAAATGCCGAATGATATACACTGGAGATGAATAAAAGGAAACACAAAATAGAGCTCAGGGAAAGAGTGGGTGATTCTGACATACTTAACATTTGAAGTTACATTGTATACCATAGGGGTGCATCCAGAGACAGAACAAAGTGAAAATGCAACATGACAACACACAGAGACTAGACATGTTCAAGGTTCATGCTCTAACACCTGTACAGAAGAAGACATAACAAACCTATGCTGAAGAAGAAGGCATAAAAAAGTCACTTTCCAGACTAAGGAAAAAAACTTAGGAAGAGACCACAATTCACTGACAGTAATGAGGAAGGAAATGCACAGAGGAATGACAAGTAAGACAAGACAGCAAGATGTGAATTGCTACCATCAAAATAAGTCCTCACAGAGTTCACATAAATCCACCTGTGCAAAGCAGTCCTGAAGGAACCCAAATTCTGTATGTCAAGAACTGAAAGAGATACCGTTAATGTTCACAGCGGTGAACATTAACACGACATATCTACAAATATCAATGTAAAATTCTGTCATGCTTCAATTCCTGAATATAAAGCAAATGGCTTTTTAATAATTCATTCTCAAGAAGAGATCACAATAAAATAAATAGATATAATATATAATAAACATATTATATATATATTATAAATATATAATATAGCAAATATATTCAGCACACATTTATTCAGTACCCTCACATCATGCAGTCATAGAACAGTGATTTAGTCCTATAGAATTGACAAAGTTGAATTATTTTGTTTCCAGAACTCAGTTTCAAGTCAGCCAGAACTTTTCTTTCAGCTGTTAAATATATAATATACCAGCAACTTTTATATTCTATCTAACTTTTCTGAAAAGGGGGTGTTGCTGATCCTACTGTGCTAAGTTTGAAGTTTGCTGGCTTTGCTAAGAATAATTTTGACTGCAACACAAGCAGTCCATTTCTGGATTTCCACTCAACAGGAAGAGCAACTGGGAAATTCTCTTGAGGTATACAGAAATAAAAGAAGAAAATTAGAAAATTGAGTTATATTCTCCCATAGATATTACACCAGTTCCAGCAAGTAACTGGAGTCAATGTGAACAGCATTAAATTCTCTGTGATCTGTTTCAAAAATTCTGCATTACATCCCTTTCACTGTAGGTAAAAAATTCAAGATCGAGGCAGTTTTAATAAAGGTTCTCTCTATAATTAGAATGTTTAATAATTAGTGTCTAAGTCCTTCTATATTGCTTTGAAAATGCTAGACATTATAAAATTTAAAAAACTCAATGTTGTCCTCATTTACCCCTAAGTCCAAATGGACACAAGGAACAAACTTTGTTGAGAAATGGGTTGATGATTTTCTTGGAATTAATAATTTCTTCAGTTGCAATTCCAGTCTCTATGCTCTTGATGTACTTAACTAAAAAGAATATGACAAAGACAAAACAATGCAAGAAATACTGCGGTATAAAGATATGAAATGCCAGTTTCTATGCACTTTTCCTTGAAAGGATTATTTTTTCAGTATTTGCTTTACATAACGGATTGCAGGAGGTAGGCATCCCTGCTATACTTGCTCCAATTTCAAGAAATAATCAGTTTTGCCAGTAGAAAACACTGGGATGCCCAAAATATTCTTGTAGAATATCTACTGAACTCATAATCCATTGAGTTTATTTATATAAGAATAGAACACAAGTAAACACAACAGGTTGGGAAGTGCCTTCTGCTTCAGATGCATGATAAAAAAAGAAAAAAGGAGCAAATGACACTCTAACAATTACATCGGTCTATTAGTTAAACATTTCACTCATTTATGAGCCACTTACACATGTTTTTTAATTGTTTGGGTGTTTTTCTAGATTTCTCTCTGCACCGTTTTTGTTAATTCTTGCAATGTAAATTGTCAACTGGTTTGGTTCTTATAAATCAGTGTCAAATTCTTACTACAGGGCTTTTGATAAATTAAACAGAGCACATTCTAGACTGTTTTATATTACTATTCTCACTTTTCTTCAGTTTTACATATTTTTTAACACTATTTTCAGAAATGTTTCTGATTTGCTATGCTAATGCATAAGTACAGGAAAATAGAGGTCAAAGCTTAGCCCTCACAAGAAAGGTTTTACACATATAATTCTATCTGGTTTTAAGTAATCAGTGGAGACTGTTTGCCACAAACATTCCAACTTCTCAGTGAGGGCACCTGTGGACAGAAAAGATGATCTAGGGTCATATTTCCAAAAAGTATGGGAGCATATCACCATCATAGAATCATACAATATGCTGAGGTGGAAGGGACTGACAAGGGCCATTGACTTCAACTCCTGTGTAATTGTAAATATTCAAGGGGATTTTTCTACTTTGAAAATGTTTTAGCTATAAATCAAAAGACAGATTTCAAATTCGCATTTTCTTATGAACATGTACAGATTTACACACTATGCTAAGATCCTTTGCCAATTCAATAATTTTTTTTTTTATTGCTAACTTAAACTAGTGTCCTAAAGAAGTTCAATCTCTTAACAATACTTGAGTTCTTAAATGTAAACACAAGAAGAGGGTAAAAGCATCAGTTAACTGACTACTGCTCCTAGTATTGCTTATAAACTCTTGAACACAGAGACTTTTGTTCTACATTGCACTTTACAACTTGGTCTTGCTGCTCAAATCAGACTCTCTGACTAGTCTCTCTCTCCAGTCTATGCACAAATAATAAAGTAGCAAGTTGTCACCAACAGCTGAGGCATGATCAAGCAAGGTCCTCCTAATGGAAATGGAGCTGTTCCTGTTGGGGGTGCTGTCAACAGCTGGCTGAACGTGAACCAGCAGTGCCCAGGTGGCTGAGAAGGCCGATGGCATCCTGGCTTGTATCAAAAATAGTGTGGCCAGCAGGATCAGGACAGTGATCATCCCTCTGTACTCAGCACTGGTGGGGCCATAACTCAAATCCTGTGTTCAGCTTTGGGACACTCACAAATAAAAGACATTGTGTTGCTGGAACCTGTTCAGAGAAGAGCAACAAAGTTAGTGAAGAGTCTAGAGACTAGACTTGCAAGGAAATTGGCATAGAAATTGTATTTGTTTTACATAAAGGACTGCAAGAGGTAGATATCCCTGCTAAACTTGTTCCAATTTCAAAAAATAATCCATTTTTCCATCAGTGCTGGACTAAAAGTTGGACTTGATGATCTTCAAGGACTTTTCCAATATAAATGTTTCTGTGATTTTCTAATATGAAACTTAATTAATAATCTCTCAAAATTTTGACAAGTATTTTATCATGTATAATTTTGGGAGACTCATAAAGGATCAGAGTTGAAAAAGATAGTTTTTAATAATTACGAAATAACATTTGGAAAACATAGAGCTGTTTTCTCACTCCTAAAGCAACCTCTTCTGAAAAATTTGAAGTGGGAAGCTATTACTGTAGTCCATAAACCTCTTCTTAGCCCTGAAGGCAGAAATATCTGCTAGCAGTCGTAAACGAAGTCTACTTAAAAGAAAGCTACCAAATTATCGTTACTGCTCTTGCCTAGAGAATGTCTCTGGAGTCAGTAGCAATTACTACAATAGGTTTCACAAATGGAAACAATTTGCTTGTTAGTGCCACTTGGGTTTGTGCTCGATTTAAACTGTCAGTTTTTAAAATGGTAAATGCTTACTATCCGCTCTGAGAGCATAGGCAGGAGAAATTACTACTGAACAAGAGAGTGTTCTAATTATTTTTTTTATTATTATTATTAAGTAGAATAATTAATTACCAGACAAGATGCCTTTAGAAATAGTGGGACAACACAAATAAGTGTGCTACATTTTTTGTTTCGGGTAAATGTTTCTCTAAAGAGACATTCCAAGGATAAGGCAATATTTTCTGTAGAAATGCCCTTTGAAAAGAATGCACATAGTCAGTCCATACAGTTTAGGGGAGTTTTGATTCAGAATTTTGATTCAGGGTCATCCCTAGGTACAAAAAGACTTTTCCCCTTTAACTTTCAATCACTTTTCAGAAGCTCAAACTTCTTTCAGAAGGATGGCTCTGAGTGTGCAGTGTAGACCAACAAATATAAGTCAAGTAAGGAAATTAATTCCCCAGTGGTTGACTCTCTATTCATTAGCTGATAGAGGTTAAAGGAAGGCAGAGACACCAAAGAGAAGGCCAGTATTTATAACCCTTATATATACTCTCAGAATAAATTATGTCTTGGATGTAAGTATCACTCTCTCACCCATTCCAAGGCTGTGAAAATATCAAAGTCCAGCAGCTCTGTTAGGCATTGTGACAAAAAGCATTATTTGGGTGATTACTATCTGGTCCAGAGGCTACATGGCCCTGTTTGACTCACATCCACACACCTAAACTTTCTTCTTCTGTAAAAGAGAATGGCCACACCTGAGCCAGGAAAAAACCACTGGAAATAATGCCTGATTTGCAGTAACCTGGACCATGGCTGGGTGTTTTTGGGGATGCTGTTAGCTGGCACAGGCAAAATAAATGCCAGAGAATGAGTTAGCAAGGATGCTAGTGGAACAAACACACGCACACACTTGTGGTTTGGCCCCGTTTGATAATCTAAAGCAGGCCAACACTACTTTGTCCCTTAGGGCAAAATGTACTAGTTCATACACTTCACAACTCATCTTTGACCATCTGGTTATGCTGACTCCACTTACAGTCTCCCCCTGATCCACGCCTTCTGTCAATCCAGTCCCTTCCATTGTTTATCTCAGTTACAGACCCTGTGTCTGACAGCTACAGTTATATTTGTATGTTTCATCTTTGTTCCATTTGGGGGGTTTTAACGTTATCATACAGCAACATCAACCCACAACTCTACTTTTGCTTTTCCTTCCATTTCATTTTTATCAAATAGTTAGACTATTAAGATGATGTCAGCTGCATTCCAGTAGCATCTTTCCCAGATCTAACTGCTTCTGGCACTTCACCACACAGCACATAATTTCTCTGGCATGTCCAGTTGTCATTGCAGATGATCCTATTGGTCTGTGATCAAACCATAATAAAATACTTATTGCATGTCATATGATTCCTACATGGTAGCTGAAAAACTTCTAAAAACCTTGTTAATAGGGCTTTTTTCTAGGTTAAGATTTTATGAGGTTCTTACACAAAGAGATCTTGGTTCTATTTGGATTATCTCTTGTACCAGAAGCTATTTATGCGTTGAAATGTAAAACTACCATACAGACATTAAAGCACCTCAAGAAAAAGACATCATCTTCTGTGATACAAACCATCTCATATTCCACCCTTCCTCCTCACTGTATTATTTCTCCTGTTCCTCATCCTAAAATCTATTTTCTTAGTTTTTAACAGGAGATACAACTGTACATTACCTACTCTATTCTCCTCTCTGCTATCATTCAGGTAACCACCAATAAGGCTAATATAAATGTTGGCTCTGCATACAAAATCATCCAGAGTAAAGTAAATTACTCTAATGTATTCACAACCACCACAGCTGCCACTTGCAACTCCATTGAGATAATTTCCAGAAAGTGGTCACTCCAGCAAAGGAAGAAAAGGGAAATAACCCCACCTAGAGCTGCCCAGCTATGCTCTTACACCATATTGGACTAGCTTAAAAATCTATACCAGCCTACAGAATGACAGGATCCCATCACTCCTTTTCTACTGAAGTATGTTATTTTAGGATTGACCACTAAATAATTTACACATGACAAACTTTGCTCTAAAGTTGGTTATCTATAAGTCCTAATGACTGCTCAGTGCATTACACAACTAACAATCCAGTTACCACCAATTTAGACAGTTTCTGTGGCTTTGTTCTCTACCGATGCTGCCACCACTAGTCATGTTAGCTGTTAAGCTGAGTCTGCATCACATAACAGTGTGTGAGCATAAAAGTCAGAAAGGGTCTCAGTCCCATCAAGAGAGCTATTATTCACACTGAAAATATTATTCTGCTGCCCTTTGACAAAACTTGTTCTTCAGCTGTCACTTTTATATACTTTCTTTCATTTCATGTAAAAGAAAAATAATTTTTCTTGTTCCAAATGTCCTTTGTTATTACAGGGTCAGCTATAGTTCTCAAATATTTTTGAAACAACTGTTGAGAAATAATATTCTTTCTTAGTCAAGAGTTAATTTTTACTTTTTCAAAGTAGGAAAAAGATATACATGTAGAAAGTTTCTTGAAGTAAAATATTTAGGTGCAGCATGACTTACAGAACTATTTGATTTTCTGTTGATTAATTAGTAATTGAACAAATATTAAATTAATATGGATTTTTTCATTAATATATTTAATTTTTTATCATTCTGTATTTTAAAGAACACTTGATTATATGGATTATATCCAGATCCTTGAGAGGTGGTGTTGCATAATTACCACTGTTAACATTCTGTGATTGTTTACTTAGTTATCTATTCATTCATATCTATAAGATGATTTCTATGATATAGCACATAAGGTCAAGAACTGCAGAACCTAATATTAATATTTGACAGCAAACATTCTCATTTTTGATTTGGGGATATTTTGAAGAATTTCTTTTCTGTATTTTTTAAATGTGCCTTGGTTATGTGAGTCTGTGTTAACACAAAATATGAGAAATGACTCAGCAAGTTTGACAGTGACACCAAGCTGTGGGTGCAGTCAACACACATGCCATCAGCAGGGACTGTGACAGACTTGAGAGGTGGGCAAATGTGAACCTCAGTAAATTCAACAAGGCCAAGTGTAAGGTCCTACAAGTGGATCAGGGCAATCCTAAGCACAAGTACAGGCTGAGCAGGGAATGGATAAAGAGCAGCCGTGAGGAGAAGGACTCAAGGGTATTGGTTCACAAGAAGCACAACATGACCCAGCAATGTGTGTTTGCAGCCCAAAAAGCCAACCATGTCCTGGGCTGCATCAAAAGAAGCATGACCAGCAGGTCCAGAGATGTGAGATCCCATTTGGAGCATTGTGTCCAGGTCTGGAACCCCAGCACAGGAAGAGATGGAGTGGTCCAGAGGAGGGCCATGAAAGGTGATGAAAGCCTGGAGCACCTCTCCTATAAGACAGGCTAAGAGCATTGGGGTTGTTCAGCCTGCAGAAGAGGAGGCTTCAGAGAGACCTCAGAGAAGCCTTGTAGTACCTAAAGGGAACCTACAACAGATCTGGAGAGGGACTTACAAGGGCATATGGTGATAGTACAATGTGGGATGACTTTAAACTAAAAGAGAATTAGATTGAACATAAGGCAGAAATTCTTTACCATGAGGGTGGTGAGGCGCCGACATAGATTGCCCAGAGAAACTGTGGATACTCCATTCTCAGAGGTGTTTAAGGCCAGGTTTGGATGGGTCTTTGAGCAACCTGGACTAGTGGATGTCGTCCTTGCCTATGGCAGATGGGTTGGAATTAGATAATCTTCAAGGACCCTTTCAACCCAAACCATTCTGTGATTCTATGAATTCAAAGACAGCAATGGCTAAAGATGCTTTGCCTCTGGAAAATTATTAAATCTGTCTAAATAAATTCATAGAATAATATAATCATTGAGGTTGGTAAGGCCTCTAAGATCATCACATCTAACCGTTAACCCAGCACTGCCGTCTTCATCACTAACCATGTTCCCAAATGCCACATCCACATATTTTTTTCATACTTTTCAGGGATGATGATTCCCACACTTCCCTAGGTACCCTGTTCCAAAGCCTGTCTACTCTTTCTGTGAAGAAATTATTCCTAATATGCAACTAAATTTCCTCTGGTACAACTTGAGGCCTCTCATCCTGTCACATTACTTGTGATGTTGCCCTCATCCATTAAGTGGATCACCTAGCCATAGGAGGAGATCAGGTTGGTCAAGCAGGATTTTCCTTTCATAAACCCTTCACAAACCACGCTGGCTGACCTGATTCCCTGGATGTCCCATACATACCACAGGATGATCTGCTCCATGACCTTGCCCTGCACAGAGGTTGGTCTGATGGGTTTCCCAGATCCTCCTTACAACCTTTCTTGTATATAGGTGTTACATTTGTTAACTTCCTGTCAACTGGGACCTACATGGTTAGTCAGGACTGCTGATAAATGATGGAAAGTGGCTTAACCAGCCACTGAATTAACAGTATTCACAGTATCATGTACATAAAATTGTTAAACATAATATCAAATAGGAAACATATAAAAAACACAATTAGAAATAAATTTAGAAATGTTTGTTATTAAAACAAAAACAGTAGCATAAGACAAAAATAAAAATCTTAAAATTAGTATAATATTCCTTTTAAGATTGGAGTTCTGAAGTTCTTTTAAGATTGAATTTCTGTCTGAACAATCCTCAGGATCAATCTATCTTTGCTAAGATTTCTAGTTGCAGAAAAAATTATTTTTCAGCACAGAACTGATCATTCAATTATTTTTAATCAGGTCTACATCTAGAATGGTAGCCAGTACAAAATAATACTTTGGCAGTTTCAGCAAAAATGTCAATGTATAATTGCACTACACCTACACCACACCTGCTGATGTAGTTAGTCATGTTTTACATCCCTCAAATAGAACAGCTTAACAGAAATGCCATACAGAAAGGTTTACACTTTTAATTGGCAATTATTCTTTGATTTTTGTGTCAAATTTTTCCTCTAATATCTACACCTGATCCTACATATGTTTTATTGCTATTGATTATTTCTGTAACATCGTGTGAGATGGTGCATTATGGACAAGGATTATTTATTTGCAAGAATTTCTCCCAAACAGTTTCAGAATTAGAAAATTAGAATCCTCTCAGTATCAAAGAAGTCTTTTGGAAAGATGGACAAAGTAATACAAAGGCAAATCAAACATCTGCATAGCATTTGCAAAGGCTGTCAGTGTTACTTCTTATACCTTCATTCCTAACAGTCCTTTCTACTGAGTTTATATAATAATAATTACATAAAACCTCTTCATAATCACTCTCTCAAGCCATAATGTTTGATCAATAGGGTTTAACCTTAGCTCGTCTAAATTTAGCACACGGTCTCTCTCTGATCTGTTTCAAACACAGTCTCCCCAATATTTGTCTCCTAGCAAATGATGAGTTTGTTTTAAATCACTTGGCTTGTCTCTAGGAAGAGCAAAGTCAGGATATACAAATTACTTAACAATTATGATGAGGTGAGAGGGGAGCAAAACTATATATATCTGAATATATCTTGATATGTTTTATATATTAATATATATGTGAATATATCTTGATTCCCTAAATTATATGTAGCACACACTTGCTCATTCTTTTTTCTATTTGAATTCTACATATTAGATGTCTCCTAGCATATTTGTTATATCAGTTTATATACGACTTATTTACAATTTCATTTATAACACTTCTGAACTGATTCCAGAATATCAAATTCAGTCTCCAAAGATTCAGTGGAGATCTCATAGATTTCATAATGAATTTAAATTTAGGGGTAAAGAAAATGCTTTTTTTCACTTAAAAACATGTATATCAAATGTAAGTCATTCAAAAACTAGTAGAAGTGGTTAATAACAGGTAAGGTCATCCCAGTTTAACATGAGAATAAACTGAATCTGGTTTGTGCAGCAAGGTGAAGCAGGACTGCATGTAAAAGAAATCTAGGCAGAAAAATAGTTCCCCATACTACAAAATACTACCATACAAATATTCTATAGACATCTTATGTTAGGTATTACACTAGCTCCACCATCCAGTCATTCTGAACTTGCACCTACAGTAAAATACGCAAATGATGATTGCTTTAGGTACGTGGCCAGATATAACACTATTTGTCTCAAAACAGGGATGGATTAGACCCACAAATCTCAGAAATCTTTTTTCATGTTTTAAACTTAATGAATTAGATATTCTTTGGATTTCTGTATATTGGATATGACTGAAGTAAATTGATACAACTTTTTCCTACTGATACAAATAACCAGTTTGAAAGAAAACACATCTAGGCCCATTTATACTGCCAGAAACTGTAGCATGATTTCCTTGTAGAAAATCTTAGTTGCATTAGAATTTCCCATGCTAATTATATTCCACTAATCATAAATAAATAAAGACAACATTTAAATTTTGCCTGATGTGGAAAGAAACCAGTTTTAGCTAGCATGTTTACATTCAGTGAAACAGGAACACAAAGCACATTTTCAGGTGAGATTATTAAAGGCTGTCTCTCCAGAAATTTCTGCTTTAAATTCACAACACTCTTTGTGAAAATGATTACCCAATAATAATAAAAAGGAGATTGGTTCCTGAGAACTTTGAACACTATGTTTCACAGTAAGGTTGCTCAGACTCTTGAGACTCATGTTGTAGAGTCTCTCAGAGCATGACATTTCCCCTGATATCAAGGGTTTAATATTAAAATTATTAGCCAACGAAACAGTCTTGTTTTATACTCCACTATAGCCTACATGCAGTTAGTGGAGCAACAATGCAGGGTGCAGCATGCAAAGATCCATACATTTTGCCTGTGAAATCAATGGAGTGCTCTCAAGCTGGTGCATGGATAGCTGGGAGTGATGGGGAAAGGCACAGAGCTGGAGCACCCACATATTTCAGGGAGGGAGAAGTTTGCCACTCCCTAGTGACCCACATGGCTGGTCAGGAAGTGCAGTTGACTGTGACTACGTGGTGGAGAGCATTAGACTTTCAGAGATTCGTTATAGAAGGTATTTACAAAGATGTTTATTAACATTATTTAGATGTCTGGTATTATTGTTTATCTGTTATATTGCTGATATGGACCTGAATGATATCTTGCTGATCCCTTGTTGATTGTGTGTTGTTAACAAATCTATATACCATTTCTGTGCTTATTTGTTTTAAACTACATGAATTTTCCCTATGACAAGCCAAATAAATCTTCTCTCAAATCTCTTTAAAAGAAATAATCACTGTGATAATAAGAGTTGAGAAGACAAGACCTATTGCAAACAAAAGCCTGTAAAAAGGTTGGTAGAGGGGCAGATTTGATTCACTTCTCGCTGAAAGAATGTTTAGGAAGATTCACACCAGGTGCTCATGCAGTGTTTGTAGAAAGACTGAGCTAAGGGATATACAAAGCTCCCAGGGAGAGCTATGACTTATGGAACTCACCACCAGAACTTCCTCTGCTGCATCTGACTCCTGGGGAAACTTTCAAAGCCTTAGGTTTTTGCAGAGAAGATTTTAGAGGCAGACACTATGCTGAAAAAAGAAACTTAATTCATTATTCTGAGTTCATATAGAAAACCTGAAGAGCAGCAGAATCTCCCATTCCACACCTGCAAACACTCACTCCACTGCAATCTGCTCTAGCTGCAGGTGATAGATTAACCTTTTTGGCAGCACACAATCAAGCATACTGCAGCAATTCAACCATGATATCAGAAAGATCCATGTAACAGGTCAACTTGTGAGAGAGAAATGTAAAGTTCTCATCAACCTAAAAGGTTTAAGAAACCTTTAAAAGACATTTCTAGCTATGACTGACACATGATTTTCTGACATTCACTTTTGATCAATCTGTGCAAATAAATTTCAAGGCCAACATAGTATCAGACCTGCAATACTGTATTTTATACTATATCATTCAAAGAATATATGGCACTGAGTGTAACCAAAAAGCAGACAACAGGTTCTGTATAAGCATCCTTTTTCCTCTCTGAAATGGCAATAGCCTAACAAGATCTGAATTAGGTCATCATGATTTTAGTTGAAAAATGAAAGATTTTTTTTTCTCCAAAACTTTTAAGATTTCTTAAGGCCCTAAATATTGTGTGGAAATAGCAGAACTTGACACTGTAAATTCTTATAAAGCCTGTTGGTGTCTTCCATTACTTCAAGCCATTCTAAGATAGAAGTTGATACTGAGAGTCCTTATCTAATATAAATGAAAAGGAAACACTCATTCCTTCTTCAGGGAATTCCTTAGTAAACAGCAAAGTCAGATAAAAAGCAACTGAGGAGTAAAAGCAGGTTGAAAACACAGAGCAGAATCCAGAACCAATAAATAATGTTACACACAGACATGGTCTTACTCTTCCTTCACTTCTGTGGTCTCATGCTTCACTTTAATCCTGAGTCATTCCCTCAGCCATCTCCTGGAAAAGTTGCCTAATTTTATGAAAAGCATTTTTACCAGAAGAGAATGTTGATATCTGTTGAATTTTGCTATTTTTAGAGCTGTTTAACTTACTACCAATAATAAAATACTAGGTGAAGAGAGGAAAGAGTTTAAAAATGGAAAGAAAACTTTTTAATTAATTTGTTCAGATGCTGTCTTCATTTGCTAGGACTTCATCCTCTGGCTACCTTCTCCATGTACTTAACCTGCCCTTTCTGCTTCTATCTCACTCACAACACTGTTGTTTCCAGGTGACATTTAGGATTTAGAGTGCCTGTAAGCGTATTTCACACTTATTTTAATAGGGAAAAAATCGAGCATGACATATGGGTAATTTAGATAGCATTTACTTCACTGTGGGAAATTCTGACTTCATTTGTTACTTTGAACAATTGTGAATATGCCTCCTCCAAACTACCACCTTGCTAAAATTTCGAATTCTATATATTTATGTTTAATCCTTTCCTAGGAAATATCTCTCTTTTTTTTCCCTTGTAATGAGCTTCATACTGAACTGTATTAGTATTATAGATGGTCTCAATAATATTGAAACTATTTTAACAGAATAAACTGACTAGCTCTGTGCAATAATATAATTATTTAACATATATTCATTTGTCAAGAGCAGACCTAGACTCATTCTATTCCACTTTAGGGACCTAAACAAAGTGACTAACCACTCTATATCTATTGCCGGTGCAACGAAACAGACACCTTCACATGGTAAATCAGATCCTAAAGAAGGTTCTGTATTTTCTGTCAGCTGCCTGAGTCCATAGGACAGCTTTATTCAGAGTGTAGGCCCCTCAGTTGTGTGTCTAACGATGCCCAAAACAAATCTGGACCTAAGTACTGGTAAACTTTTACATGTTTTGAAAGGACATACTCTGCTAATTCTTGGAACAAACATTTTCCATGGAATGCCAGCAACTCCTGTAAGGTCACTGCCATCAAATACTGAAGTAAAGAGGATTTGGAAAAAAAACAGGAGGAAAAGCCATACCAAAACTTGCTTCTGGAAGAGGTGGTAGGAAATTTCTTGAGCTTTAGCAGCAATATAATGATGTCTTGAATAGAGAAAGAGCAGCAAATATAAGCAGGATGATAGAGAGCACCTTATATAGGAAATACAAGATTTTGATAGAGGCAGAAGAGTGACTTGTAAGAACTTGAAAGTCTCTCTCTAGGGAGAAAGAAATGGATGAAAAGCTTAAGAAACTTCATAAACTGAGGTGTTTTCTGATTTTGGCCATAGATAGCAGAAAGAAGGCAGTGAAAAGACGGGTAACATTATTTTATTTTATTTTATTTATTTCCTTTTTCGCATGGTGAATTCTTCCAGCTTCTCTTTTGTGAACTGGGCCACAGGCCCTGCCTGTTGGAGACCTAAAAAAAACAAGCAACTGAAACACTGGCAACATTTACAGAAGCTGATCCTGCTGGGAAAAATCTAAATAGTTTTTCTGACTCACTTAAGGGTAGGCAGAAATGTAGTATACATTTATGTGTATGAACACACTTAACAAGCTGGCTCATATACCAGAAGCAGTCAAGATCAGCCAGAGCTAAATTACTCTGTGAGTGGGACCCAGGGAAGAGGGATTTTAAAACACAGCCTTAGTTAAAGGGAAACTTCTACGTCAGGAAGAAATGGTCTTATCAGAGATATTTCTCAATGTTGCAGTTTGCAAATAATTTCTAGGCCCAAGAAAATGGCTTTATGTGTTGCTTTGCTTTTGCAGTCAATAAGTATTTTCTTGCACAGTTTATCAGTGATAAAGAATACATGTTTAAGTATGGAATATTTGTACTAATAAGGGCCTAGTCAGCAACATGGGCTAATTCATCCTGCTGGTTCATTTTCTGGCAGGCAAGTAATCCTTAAGTGCTTTGCATATAAGAGTGAAGTAGACTTTGTGATAAATTTCTGTTCTGAAATGCTATGCTTGATGTAGATTCTGGCAATGAACAGTCAACATCAGGAACCTAGAATTAATTTGGAGTGTAAGTAGTAAGGATTCTCACTTCAAAAGCTTCAGTTTCAGTACAGCCTAGGGTTAGCAAACAACTTTGGATGTTAAGTTAATGTCATATAAAAATATTTATATTATGATATTGAGAAAAAGGTTTTTATTCTCCAATTGAATGCTTTTCCAGCTAGCTCCATTTCTGGATGTTGCCAGGTCTGTTGGATTGCTAAGTTTACTATGGCAAGCCTCTAACAGTTTACTTTCAAGCAACCTGCTCTGATGAGATCTAAATTATCCTTTGGAAAAAAAGACAATTTGCATTTTTATTTAGGTACACAGCATGCTAATAGATTCCAGGTGCCAGATTGAATGAGAAACATTGGTTTGAGTTTAATTTCTCAGATGGCAAATTGAAAAAGCTTCTGTAGATTATTCTCCCTAGTGCAGAGTGCTATGCAAAGGTATAGCCAGGCCATCCATCCCCATACCTGTGTATAAGTTCATTTCCCAAGTAAGAGAAACAAGGTACCTTATTTTCACCCTGTTAAATAGCCATACTAAATCTGTCAGACAACAGAGCATTGTGACAGGACTAGAAGCACTGATTCCCTGTAGATATACATTTTATAAGGTCACATCACAATACAAATTTTACTAATAAATAAATTGAAGAGAATGAGATCTTGGTCATCAAGATGATAAAGGCAAGTAGCAGGTGATAAAATGGAACCGCCTTGTTAATTTTGGCAGGCCAAGAGTCAGAGAGTCAAAAAAAATTACTTGCCTTCTAGCCTATAAGTTGGAGACATCCATTCAATACATTTTCCGACAACTTTTTGTTTGTCTTTTTACATACAACTTTCCTGCAGAATTCATATTTCCTCTTCTGGCTCATACTTCTGAAACAAAGCACACTTTAATGAAGTTGTAGCACTGATACCAGTATCATCTAAAGAACGTTACTAAAGAGCTGGTTCAGATCTCTCCATTTTGACTCACAGAGAAGAAAGGCAATTTTTTTTTTAAAAAAGCAATCAAATAAAATCTTTTAAATGGGCTCCAAACCTTTTCATTGTTTAGCTATAAAGAATAACATCTAAACTGCTTTCTGATTAAGAGTTCTATAGAAGGTTAACAGAAAATCTTGAATGGAATTGCCAGTTCCATCGATTAGATTCAATTTACGATGCCAGCTGAGTAAAACCTAATTGTATTTAACTCATTTTGTCTCTTGTTATTCTGCACACCAGTAAAAGACTAACCTATTTTCTCTCCTATATGATCCTATTATCAATGAATCAATAATTTTCAAGTGAAAAAGGGAGAATTTCAAAATAGTTTCAATCTTGAATCTTTCAGAAGTCAATCTATTCTCCTTGGTTTTGATCAAAAGGCAAATAGTGAGGAATAAAACTTCAGAACTGCTTATTTGATTTAAAAAATGTTGTATAGTTGAAGTCAGCTTCTATTTAACATTAGGCATGACAGACTTCAGACAAACCTTCTAAGAGCAGCACAAATGCAGTATTCATATTTTCACAATAAATGACAACAAATCATTTCCCCTCAGGTCTTTAAATGAAAATGTGCATGAATCCAGCTCCTTTTCAAAGAAATTAGAATGAATTTATTTAATCAAAATTGTCACTGATTTTCACAGTTTCAGAACTGAAAGGTAGATGAACAAGTAATTCCTAACCAAATATGAGGCTTTGACATTGGTTAAAGGTTGAACCAACCACTTACTGAGTGCCACAATACGCTAAATATTCTTAAATGTTACTGAAACAGTACAATTCAGAAGAAAAGCAGTGTAGTTTGTAGTTGTAACATGACAGGAAGTTGTCCAGCAAACATTATTTTCATTTCCTAACAATTCTGTCTGTAACAATTTAACACTGTCTGTAGCATTATCAGTAAATTGGGAGACTGATTCAGAACTGTAGATTAGCCACTAATCTCAGAGGAGAGGTTAAAAAGGTTTATTACAATTTCATTTTTTCTTGCTTTTATCAGCGTCTTTTTTTTTCTCAAATCGCAGCACTGTTATTCAACTGCTAATCTTTCAAAATTAAATGTTTGGGGGTTTTTTTCTTGCAATGGTAAATCTCTTTTAGAGGACTCTCCTACTACATCAATACCCTCTTGGGTTAATACATAGCAAGTTTTGCACTTAAAGAGATTAAATATTCCATCAGTTTAGCTTTCTAGCGAAATTAAAATGTTAACACGCTGAGATGGTATTCTTTTCACAGTTTATTCTGTTACTCTATTCTCAACTTTAAAATATTTTTCTGTATGGCAAAAGATATATTAAGAGATAAAAGTCCAACATTTTCTTATTTTTTTCACCATCAGACAAATATCTGACTAAATTAACACCTATTAAAGTTATAAAAACAGGGACAAAGCGAGTACAAATGTACTTTAAAATCCTGTGGTTTAAACTTCCATTTAAAATTTATTCTTCAGTAGTTACTTTTCATATTTTCACTCAAATCACCCACCCAGATAAAGATACTGTTTAAATCCTGAAGTAGTAA
Source organism: Climacteris rufus (assembly GCA_013398175.1). Taxonomy (NCBI): domain Eukaryota; kingdom Metazoa; phylum Chordata; class Aves; order Passeriformes; family Climacteridae; genus Climacteris; species Climacteris rufus. The sequence goes on from VZRZ01001364.1 coordinate 94,040, forward strand.
CAGCTGTAGTACCACTGAATAGTATCAAGCCGTAGTACCTAAATGTTTATAGTTCTAGACAACGTCACAGGTATTGCACATAAATATATTTCAATTGTCTTCCATTTCATACTGCTGCACCTCTATTGCAACCACAGAAAATGCTGATGTAAAAAAATTGCACCAGCTTTCTAAGGCAAAGTGATCCATTGTGACCCAGCTGAATTTCCAAGCAAAAATCTCATCTGATAAAACTGCAGAGAAACAGAATGATCACTTGTGGAACTCTTTTTTTCCCCTTCTTTTTTCCTACAGGTTCTTCATTTTTCTGAAATACATTAACGTTTTCTTTCAAAACACTATTACCATCATCCTTACAAAATAAATGATAGAATTGATACTGCAAAATAACAAGATAATGCTAACATCCTTAATGAACTGTACATGCATATCCTGGGCTGTTCTTCTCTCTAGTATTATTAAATCTGTGGAATTTTTCTGTTTCCAAAGATGAGCATAATATAAACATGGGAAGTGAGAAATAGGCAGAGCTAAAATGGTAAACTGGGATTCATCATCTGTCCAGTCTGAGGCAGATTCAATAACTCTTTGAGTTAGAGAGACCTAGTCTCTGTAAGCATGTTGTTCAAATATTATTAATTAATTATCATCGTAGACATTTTGAGCCCATGGAGTGCACAGCAAGCAAACACAGGACGAATGGATACTGTAGGTGAAGCAACAAGAAGCATTTTAAACCTATTTAATATAATCTTTTATGTGACATGAGGATGTAACAACCTGACAATATGGTTGATGTGGCTTTTTGTAATCATCATGGCAAAAAGAGTGTGATTATATCTCTGTATACATGGCTCCATCTAGTTTTCAATCTACGCAGAACTGGATTTTCCAACAACAAAGACAATTGCCAAAATAATGCAGTCTAGGAATGAGTAATAGGTTCATTCTTCAGGGCAAGTGTCTTGTTTCTACAGCAAGAGGAAACTTCTGTGTCTTTTCACCACATCTGCAACTTGCATACTGACTCAATCATCCTGTACTCCATCTTTTTCCTCTACAAGCTGCAATATTCCACAAGATCAGCAAAGGAGTCTTGCAAATCAAACTCTCATTTCATAGAGTCTCTTTGAATTTCTTGAGAAAATATTCAACATTTTATAAGTTTAGAAAACAGATACTGTTGAGGTTCTGCTTCTAGGGATACATCTCTCCTGTGCATAATCATATTTAATTAAATTGCCCTATTTTTAGGCCTGAACCGCTAAATATAATACTGCTTTCAAATTTTCATGGAATTTTTTTGAAAAGTCTCTTTGGTGGACAAGTAGAGATTGTTCTTAAGCAGTCGCCTTTCTTTCCAGGCATATGGCTGAACTATTCTAGGAAATTAGTTTATTATTTGCTAAGAAAACCAGAGAAGATAAGAATACGACAGGACCAGGATGAAATCCATCTGCCATTCAAGTGGAACAGAGACTGCCCAGGGCTCTGAGCTGCCTCAGTTTGTGCACTGATGCATTCACAGACATTACCTGTAGAAAGGATATTTGCTTTTCCCAACAGAAATCATGGGCATATAGCAAAGGGTGTGGAGAATATATAAAAATGAATGTATGAAAGCTAGATAAGAAAGCTGGGGTCCCATTACACAAAAGTTTCATCTTACCAGACACAGCTCTTATTAATTACTGGTATAAAAGACAGCTGGCATGCATTGAGTCGAGCCTTTTTTAGTGATTAGCACCATTTTTTCTTGCACATCCATTAAGTCCATAATCAGCAAATTTTAACAAGTTCCACACATTTTATTTAAAATTCTACATATACATGGATTGGGAGGGCTGATTTTTGCTGCACTACTGTAGTGACTAGTGAAGTGTAACATGGTAGACAATAAAAATAATAACCTCTAAGAACCTGTAAATAAGATCTCTCAAACTCAGCAACGTAAACCTCGTTTATTCATGGACCTGAGGCTGCCAGCTTTAGAGGCACAGTTTTGTAGTAACCTGTATGAACCTTGCTCTCATGAGAGTTCCTGCCTGCCACACTGCTGGTGCTTACAAGCATGACACACTTTGAATGGCACAAACAGATAAACTTGCAGCAAATTAACCTTATAAAAACATGACTGAAAGGAGAAAAGGCCTGAATAAAGGAGGTTGCAGTTGGCTTGGTTTTTTTTTATCTAATCACAGCCTTAACAAGCAACAGATTTTAAAATCTGGGGTCAAAGGAGCAATACGAATTTTGTATTAAATCATCTAAACCTGAGCACTTAGAAATTAAATTCTAGATACTGACCCCAGAGTTGAAACACAGTATAAAGTAATTATACCCATCTTCCTAATTCATAAATTCTTTAAGAAATGTGTCTTAATTAGGTATTATAACACCATTTTAGTGAGATATCTTTTTCCCCTGCTAGATAAGGTGTTCCACTCCATTTGTAAGGCATTGTTCCAAAGTGGTTTCTAGTAGAGCTGAGAGTGTATGTGAGTGGAGAGCTGGCTGAAATTACAGTTTCATAGAAAAGGTGCAAAAAGACTTTCAAAATCAATCCTGTGCTCTAGGACACTGCATTGCTTACATTATTTACGTAAAATGTCAGGATGCTTGTAATACAATCTAATGCTCCTGAGCTGAGGACAGCCAGTGACTTTTGCTGACTGCAGCAGTGGAAGATGAGCAAAGCTGACATTAAGATAAAGACAGTGAAAAGTCCATGGCTGGGGAAAAATAAAGGAAAAATGTGGAGAGGCAGAGAGGCAGAGAACATAGATCAGAACTGTTTTGAAGACAGCATTCAGAGTTTGAAAAACATAAAAGTGAATTTATCACATAAAACATTTAGAATAAGTAAATCAATCTATAGATGCACACCTTTAAACAGTCTGAGCTTGAATATACCTATTGAGCAAGCAGGGAAAGGACTAAAGGGTCAGGACTGGTTCCTGAGAGAGTGGCAGAGCAGGTTAGAGACAGACTAAGACCACACATTTGTCTGAAAGGGCCTGCTGAGGCAGAAGGGACAGCAGTAGGGACCACAAATTTCCATGAAGAAGAAAGCCAGAAGGCATTCAGCAGCAAGGGAGCTTGCCCTGAGCACCCTTTCAGACCAGAGTGGGGGTTGTGGAAGGTGATGACAGCACAGGCCTTAAACTTGCGTTTTGGTCACAGAAGCAGCAGAGGCACTGGCTGATGAGGGGAGAAACTGTTTTCAAAATGTATTGAAGGGACTAGCAGACACAGCTGAAACAGAGAGGACCACACCAGGGTTTCAGAATGAACAGCAGAATTATAATGAACAGCTGAATGTGCGAATGAGAGAGTTCAGGTACAGGTAGGTAGAAGCAGTATGGGAACATTATATTCTGCCTTTGTATCCCAGTGCTTTCCAACTTCTATTCATAACTGGACAAAACAAAAGAAAATATAAATTTTAATACACATTGAATGGAAAAATTTCCAGTTTATTTCTTGTTGGTTATAATAATGTTATGCCAACATTTATCCTTAATTTTTTTTACAAAATAATGGATACCCTAAACAATGCTTCAAGAGCTACAGAGGATGTACAACTATAAACCACCGTGATCCTTACTAGAAGAAAAAATGTTATCAGCTATTCAATAAAGATAAAACTAAGAACTGAATAGTTTCCTGTATAGAAATTAGGAAAATCATTATCTGGATAAAGGAGAGAAATAACCAGAAAGCCACACAGCAATTCTGATATTAGCTGGAAGTGAAAAACAAAGGAATAGCAAAATTCCCATTGTATGTCAGCAAGTAGACATACACTTGCCTGGTTTCACCAATAAAAATATGAGTGTGTTTAATTTGGCTGTCGACAGCGTGATCATTTTTCAAGATATCAGGAAACTCAAACACTTCAAAGACAAAAATAAGATGTTGCACAATGATAGCCGCCAACAAAACATGAAAGTATAAATGCATGCACATAAAGGAAAGAGAAATAAAACTATTTTTCTTGTCAATTTGAGAAGAGAAAAATGTATTGCTTTGTGTTTTCTGAGCGTAATTTTGTTTTTAATCCAATCCCTTGTCCTCAAGTCCCTTAAAGGACTCACTTGGGTGAATTTGTGAAAGATGTGGAAAATACAGGATTCTGGAGAAACTGTCAAGAGTAAACATAAACTTGAAATCTGGTGGCCCTAAAAGTTCTCATTTTAGGTGAACAAGCCTTGCTAAACATGTACTACATTAAATTCCAGATCATATCATCTGACATGAGTGTGAAGTTCATCTGAATTCTTCTAATATTCACAAGAGAAATAAAGTTCAAAAACACAGAATGATGGAGATTTGGTCAGTCAAAAGAACAGAGCATGCAGTATAAAAAATTAATTGCCTAAACTCCCATTTTAACATTCTGTAATGGACTAAAAAATTAAATCCTGTATTTTTCAAAATAATTTATATGTATAAAAGTGAATTTACAGATTACTGGAAAAGAGAAAAGACAAATTGGAAAGGAATATTGTCATAGTGTTCTTATGAAAATACAATACTATCCATCTAGCCTATTAAGTTGCACTAGGAACAAATATTACTAGAAGAGGGTAATTTTTGAGAGAATTTTTACTCTTCTCTAAAATTTCATTTAAAAAACTTTTTAAATCAAAAGGTTGTTACTCTATAAGTTCCCTATATGTGGTGGTTTGATAGGGTTTGGTTTTTTGGGCGGGGTAGGGGCCAGAAAGATGGCTCTTCCCTAAAAAAAAAAAGCCACTGATTTTTTCATTTCTTTAACAAGATCTTAAGCATCTACCAAAAGAGAAACAAACATTATTCAACCATACATTGTGGTGAATTATTTGCATTGAATTCTATTTAGAAGCAACAAAACAAATATGGCATGTTTTCTATTTTTGACATCTCTGTAACAGAATCAGTTATGCAATAGGAAAAAGAGAGTAAGAATTTCAGTAAAAAAATTAGTCCTGTAGTAAAATCATTGCAACATTTTCTTGATACATAGTTCTGGCTTCTATCTGTATTTTGGGGCATTCTGTCCACACAAAGAACAAAAACAGCAAGTTATTTACAAACAAACAAATGATAAAATTGGGCAATCTATCTAAGCCTTTCTCCTTTGCTAGATTTTATCCTTGAAATGGGAGTAGGAAGGCAGAGAAACATCTTGTTAAGAAAATGTTGCCATTTCTAAAAATTAAATTAACCTTCAGTTTTCATCACCTAGACCATATGAACGCAGTCAAATAGAAAGTGTTGCATTTTATCTTTTCAGTATTTCCCAGTATAACAAAACCTAAGAAAATCTTGATTAGGTTTTCGGTTATAGAATCTTTAGAATATCTTGCAGTCATCCAGGCCTTATTCCTTACTTTCCATTTAGAAGTCTCTGCTTTGAACCTCAAAGCTACAGACCCAATTCAAGAATCAGCATCTTTTCTAGTGGATGCCTGCTCCATGGTATTGGTTTGAAAAGGGAGTGATAGATATTGTAACTACATTCCTGTTTTAGGAGCCTGACCTTATCCCTTCCTTCAAGACTAAATCCATAGCACATGCAAACATCTATTTCTTTTTTTTTTTCATTGCGGTAGAAAAACTTATGTAGAATAGTGATCTTCAATCAGTAACTATGTTTTCTACTCACTAAATGGGTTCTCGGATGGACAGCTTGGGATTTTCACAGGCATCTATCCCCCTGGTCTGACTACTGAAAACATAGAGACTTGATCTAAGAAGGACAAAATCATCTTTCCTTCCTCCTGAGAGCTGGATGATTAAATTGCAAACACAATAAAACCTACATCAGGGATATGAGATCCCAAACATCTTTCTCATTTAATTGTTCTGAGGTTAGAGAGGCTACAAAGCCTCTGTTAGGCTTTCAAAGCTCTGTGGGGCTCCATTTGAAGTATGAACACATACACTGATCCTTCAGTTGTTTAGGAGTTACTAGTAAACTCTTCCTAAAACACTGAATAATGAACACAGTCTTGCCTTGAAACCTTTCTCACTTGAGCAATTCCAGTTGAACGCAATGAGAACATTCACCTAAGCAACCTATGAGACTAAATGATGCCAAATTAGAAGAACAAAGAAAATGCTGTGTTTAAGGAAGATGTTTACTTCCATGTGGTTCTGCTAACAGAACAACTTTGTTCCTCTTGCCTAAGAGATATATGAAAATAAATCAGTGTGTTTCATGAAATGCTCTTCTTATAACAATAAATTTGTGTTTGTTTGCAAGGTTTTGGTTTTGTCAGGCATGTAAATCTCACTTCAGTATTTTGGACTGTAAGCAGTATTTGTCAATTTAAACTGTACTTAACATCTATTCCCCCACCAATGTGTTAGTGTTCAGATGGAATTTACGGAGAAAGCTGAAAAAGAGCAAGGCATTTTGTCTGCTTGTGTTTATCTCTAATAAGATGACTACTCTCAGAAGCTGGGCCTTATGTACTTGTGATTCGTAACATGTAAAATATGTTCTAAAGGATTACTCTTAGCATAAATAATGCATCGTTTAATAGACAAAAAGATAGTCTCAGTTGGTTTTGATGAGGACTTTTGTGAATATTGCAAGACAGAATTTTTAAAGCAGATTCGGTAGTAGTGGTTAGGCAGGTTTATGTTTTTAATTTATTTTGCTAGAGTTCTCTATCCTTAGGGGGAAAAAACGTGCACAGACAAAGACTTATTACAGTAGACACTATCATTTCCAAATCTAATAGAAACAGTTTGCTCAGACAGAGGATTCAGAGTAAAAAAGTTTCCTTCTCAAAAGCACTGATATTCTGTTGATAAGGATTTCAATAAACAAACAAACGTTGCTTTTTGATAACCCTCTTTCTATACAGTAGTATTTCACTTCTGGGGCAGAGCTCTTTACAGATTCACTGCTGTGAATGAAAAAAGATGACAGTCAGATTATAGGCTTCCAAGGAAAACTTGCATTTTATGTCAAGATAAAAACTGGTGAGTTTTATTTACAGTTCTGTGTCCTTTTTCAGGGCATACATGCTAATCTGGACATATGATTAGAAATGTTGAAGAACTGAAATAGTTACTGCTTTTCAGACCTCAACATATCTCTGACTTATATGTATCCTTGAAGATACATTCTTCATGTTACAGAGCACCACAGGAATAAGTCTACTGAAATCACTTCCTTTTCCTTGAGATAATGTTTTTAGAAAGTTCTATATCTAACACATAACAAACACACCCAAGGTTTCAGCTGTTAAACAAAAGCCCTCAAACATTCACTCTGTACACTATCTCCCTCTTTGCTTTATTCTATAAATGCTTTCACAAATACAGCTTGTCCACAAGAAACATCAGCTTTAAGTAGATGATGTTTAGACAAAACATATATGCAATTTGCACCAAAGCATTCCTGGAAGTTGACATACCTCTTTCACATTTTTTCCCTATATTCCTACCCCTTTGTTTCATTTATTCAAAGGCAGGCTCAGATTCATACCACCCTGTATAGTATAACAAAAAAATGGACCAATACTTGGCTGGTAATAGCACAACAGATACACACAGTCACTTTTTCTCCCAAGGATACAACAGTTAATAGGTTGCAGCAGGGGTGTCTTGCCAAGACTTCTCAATTTTCATTTCAAACACTGCTTAGGGACTCTTTTAAAATGTGTAGTACCTTAGATGCCAGTAGGATCAAGACCCCATGATTATAGTTAAATGAGTTAGTACTGCAGTATAAGACTGTAAAAAACTCCACAGGTAAACAAATATAAAAACAGTTGGATGAGAGACAAGAAAAGTAAATATATAGCATGTTAGCTTGCAGTCACTTTCCTCTTGTTTCCGTTGTTATACAGAACCATTCTGAAACATGCAAATATGCTGCACATGTACGTGAGAGATTTGATAATGGGAAAAGGCTACCTCTCAATTATGTGGAAAGTAAGAGCTTTTCTTAACAGGTCTAATTGAAATATCTATTTCCATAAATACCCCTTCCATATTTTTTATTTCAACTTTTATATGTCCCCAAAGCCAAAAAGTACATCTTGTCAATGCTTAGGGAAATGCTGCTAAGTACTATATAACACTTAAGTGGCATGAGAAGTACTGTGAGCTAGCACTGTGTATTAATCAAATTTTGTCAACCATTCATAACATATGGTATTATAATTATGTCAAATATGTTTACAAAAGATGTGAACAGGTGCTAATGCTTGTGTTCCAAATGTTGACAAGCCTTAACAAGATGTCCTGTGTTTATCAAACCATGTCTCACAGACAAGGCAAGAAAAGGACTATAAACTAGGGCAAAAAAGTTTTCCAAGTAACTTAAATTCCTTACCAAAATTTTGTGAAATTTGTTTTCAATCTAATTTGAGGTAGAGAGTGGTCAGGATTCCACATTATTCATGAAATATAAAAGCAACTTCTGAATGGTAATTTTCTTTCTAATTCATACACTGAATGTAGCATAAACCAACTGCTAACACTGTTATCACTACTTATTAATTGTGCTGGATTCTAGAGGCTTCATCAGAGGTGAGAGTAACAAGGCACCTATTGTATGTTCCTATACATATAAGACAGTTTGTCTACAGAGTCCAAAATCTCAGAAAGATGCACAACAATGGAATATAATAAACAGAAGACATAAGGAAATTATGAAACATCATTTGAAGAGAAAAAGCCATTCAGAACAGCTCTATTAAAGAACAGTGAAAACTTATTTTTATAATTTAACTCCTTTACATTTAATAGTCTAGATGCCTCAAATATCTATTGAACAAAAATACACATAACTTTCCAGTAAGACAGGAAAGATTACTGTACAAAAATGTGGAATTATTACAAAATTAGTGCGCTCTTATTTCTGTTTGATCTAAAGCAGTAAGTGTCAGATATGGATCAATTACAAATAACTTTTAGTAGTAACTAACAAAATGTGTAACTTAAAAATCATTGACTTTAAATCATTTCCAGTATTTCATTCCTTTGTCACTGCATTGCTTATATCATTACCTCTTAGAAATTATACGTGATTCACTTGTATTAAAGGTTACAGGTCAGGTTGAAAAATAATCAAGTCTTTACTGTATTTAACAGGAAGTGTGAATTCTTAATTTACATCCACATAGGTCAAACTAAGAATGTTCAAATATGTTATTTCCAGTGCCATTTTTTCACTGCTTTAAAAAAGATTTTAAAGCATATTTAAAAGAAATTGCTCCCCCTGTGAAAACCTCTTCAGTGTGACCTTCAAATATGTCTTCTGTTCAGTATTCACATGAAGCTGCTGTAAGACTTTGTGAGATAGGACTGACACCACGTTGTGGATTTTTGGTTTGCATTATTTAGGTAATGTAATTTATGATTTCCAATAGTGCCTAGTCATGTTTAGGGTATGGGAAAAACGTGGAGCTCAGTTCAAACATGGCCTGAGACAAAACAAACAGAGAATACCTGTAGAAAATACAAGTATTGCCCAGATGTCTGGCTGAGGAAGCTTATTTGTATTTACCTCATAGTGTACATAATTTACAGCTGATTTTAAGCTCTTGCATTGAAAGGTGATAGAACATTCATTATATCACTCTGTCTATCACATTATGACATTTCTGTTAAAAGTGAATAGTAGCATAGTCCTCTGCAAATTGGTCAGTTCAAATTTAAGCTATTACAAAATACTCAGAACATCTTAAAACTGCTCATTAATTTAAGTATGCATAATTTCCTTAGCAACCACTAAAATCATGGCCCCAAGAATAACTGAAACTGTATTCTAAAACAACAAATGCAGGCAGTGCTTGCCCATCTGAATGGCTGGACTGATTTACCACATGGTCTGTTTCTCCCTGTTCTGTACTGGTATGACTGAGTGACAGTATGGTTTTACGCAATTTCTTTCATTATAATAGAACATCTTTAGCTAATCCACCATTCTCTGCAAACATGTCTTCACTGCAGTGTTAATATAAACTTTCCCCTAGGTGTTTCCCAGATGTTCACCTCCTTGAGACCTGATCCCAATGTCATGATAATTTAAAGTGCAATCACAAAATAGAACTTTCAACCTTAATTATAGCTTAGGTAAACTGGCTGAAAGATGTATGATGTTTGACAATATGTAACCTAATTCTCTTAATCCAAAATGCATTTCTGAATATAAAGGCAGTGGACTTTCTGTCAAGACTGTAAAAGGCACAGAATTTAATTCAATTCCACTTCCTTCACCTGCACTATATTACATAAAACCAGTCACAGCAAAGATGTATCTCTTTCAGTTACCTGTTCCATACCTCTTGGTCACTGCTGCCATCTGTCATGTCAAGCAGCCACCCCATCTGTCTCCAATGACCGTGCTTGTGGGGACCAAGGAGAGTCCACCATCAGTGGTTTGAGCTAAGTTCTGCCATTGCTTTGTTATTTGTGACACCTTTGTAATGCCACCTGAAGTAACAGACAAAAAGAGTATAATGTACAGAGCAATACATTCATCATGCCAATAAGTACTCAGAAGAGGCTGCTTAAGCTTCCAGACAGTGTTAAATTTTAAATTGGAAACTTGCTTTTACCCAGACCTGGGGAACTAAAAATAAAGCAGGATGTAGTAGTCTGTAACATGAAATATTTCAAATATTTTGCTAATACAAAATTATATATCATGATTACATCCATTATTAAGGTGACAAGAAATTTTAGTTGCTTTCATTCATGAGAGATCATTCAGACATCATCAAAATGTATTTATTTTCTTCTGAATTTGAAAATGTACTTGTTTTTGAATAGAAAACAAAATAAGGAAAAGGCAATTTACTTTTTAAAAAAAGGAAATTAAAAAGAATTAGAATGGAGAGAAAAAATAATTTATCTGTATCTTTCTATATTTTTTCCCTTTAAGCTCATTCACCTTTCAAAACAGAATATTTTATTTTTAGACTAAAGTAAAGAGAAAAACACAGTTTTTTTAAGTAACATTTGACATTTATTGTTTAAAATACTGTTAATTAAAACTAATTCATAGTATATAAAATGTCATTCCACTCTTCCTACTAAGATTACTTCTTTGACAACTGAATAGATTAAAAATATATACAATGACCAGTTCATAGCAATTATCTAAGAGTTGTTAAAAGACTTTAAGGAATAACTAATTTTTTTTTTTTAATCTCAAAAGTATTGAAGGAAATGTGTGTGAAAAAATGCCATCAAAAATCATCCCATATTAAAAAAACGAAATATATTTTCTGTATTCCTCTCAACAGCATTAAATATTTTTAACAGGTGACAGTATTGTAAAGGGGAAATTAAGAGTATAACAAAAGAAAATAAGGAAGACTGAACAGAAGAACTTGCAGGACAGATGTAGGAGCAGGTAATAACTGCCTGGAATACAGAGTGGAAGTGAGTATATGTATAAACAACTAGGCACTAGTATTTTGGGGGAAGACCCACAAAAGTGAAGCATTTTTGACTTCCCTTAGTATTATTTTTAGTATGAGTATCTTTTTTGTCAATGCTGGGTATTCCAATAAACACCAAAATGCGAACATTGCATGCTGCATTAGCATGTGCTGTAGATGTTCTCTCCACAGCAGATAACAACTGAGGTAAATGTATACCCTACATGTATTCTGAACTAGCTCTGGTTCAAGCCTGAATTTTATCCAACCGTAGCATGAGAGTTTCTCTCTGATTTTTTTTCTTTTTCACAGAAATTGCCTTTAGCTTTTTACACCTCAGCCTTCACACAGACAAGCACTCTCCCTCGCTTTCCCTTCTCTATCTCTCCCTTGCTCTTTCCTGCTACAGGCGTTGCAAAATAAAATTTTCAGGCTGATGCTCTTAGTATATTTTACCTCTGAGACTGGCACATTAGTAGACATCAAATGGCCCAAATCACAAAGCATTTCTCATACTCCTAATTGGCTGAGTCTAACCTATACCCTCAGCTCACCTCCACAGAAGCCATTTCAGAGATGATTCCTCCGACAGGCAGCCTGCATTTAAACTGATCCCTCTGGTCAACTAGGAAAAAAAATAACAGTGGAAAAATAAACACTGTGGTTGCTCTGACAGGCTGGTTGCCTATCACACTTATTACTTTCTGAAATTCCTTTGACAACCCTTATTTTATTTTCCACTTAGCTCAAGATGAGACTTTCCCATTTTTAGAGGGTTTTTTCCCACTGATATCAAAGCTTCCCTGTACCAACAGACTAGTTTTACACGATAAAATTCCTGTAAAGAAACTTGCATACGCTCTTCCGATATGTCTCCAAAAATAAATTATCATTGCAATTTAATACCTGACATTATATAAGTGTATCCTGCTTCTGCAAGTGTGGTTTCACTGCTGTCTGAAGTCTGCTGTAATCTCAGGCCATAATATGACATGCTGATCTTAAAAGTCACACATAAAACATTAATGGTCTGCTATTCTTCCCTCCCTACCAGATGTGTGGATGTTGATGTAATATTAGGAATTTTCACCTTGTAGCAAATAATTGCCTTCTGTTTTCACAGGAGAAATTTCTTTTGTTAGATGAATTAAATTCCACCGTTAGTCCAAGAGACATGAAAGTGAGGAGAAAAGAAGGGCAGAGGACAACCAGGGCTTGGCAGTGAATACAAACAACTTTGCCAGTGACTTTTATTTATATGTCACTTCCAGTCTTTCAGGACTAGCCAAATATTCCATGTTTCCTTGTTTCTATATGGAAATATAATTACTGTTTTCACCTGCTTTCTCTTACACATAAATAATTTTCACGTTAAGCTGGTAAAAGTCAAAGGGTGACAGCAAATATAGAAACTGGACTTGTGCAAACACAGTTTTTCATCATCATATGCATGACCATAAAAAATTTATAAATGTACACTTCACAATACAAATGAGAACCAGGCAGATGGGAAACTTTTCAAAGCTAAGGATGAGAAAAATTCAGGATGATAGCACATCTGTAGAATACAGATTTCAACAATACATCTAGCTTTCTCCTTCATAAGGCACTGACAGTTTTGATGAAATGTCACCAGAATAAGTTCAGTAATAGGGGTTTGTAACCAACAAAACGATTTGTTTTCCTAAACCACTGAGTGTTGCACTTGGACAGGAAAGAAAGATGCAGACAAGCGTTGGAGAAAGTGGAGCCGAAACTGCGGGAGCACTGGGGCTCCCAGACCCCGGACTTAAATTATATGTCCTCTTAGAAACCACAGTGGATTGGAGGGACAACTTGCCACCCCTCAATCACACTGGTCAAAGGAAATATCCATCAAATATCTCCGCCCAGGAGAAAGGAATGCAAACAATAGAACACAGTTGGAAAAACATGGCTATGTTTACAGAAAGTACGTGAGAAACTGTTACAGAAAAATGAAAACATCGAAGAAATGCAAAACTCAGGGCAACAACTGAGTATACATGGAATGAAAAAAAAGCTTTTTTCCCCAATTAATAACAAAAATAAATTAGAAGTTAATTGTGTTTAGAACAACTAGCATAATTATATGCTCAAATAAAAACACTCAAAATACAAACTAAAATATTTACCTTTTGTTGCTGCATGTCTTCAAAAATTTTAATCATTTTATTAGCTGAAGGGAAAAAATAGAAAGTTCTATTCAGAAAATTTTGAAGTGAAATCTTTTGACTTCTCCAACTTTTTGCATTTCACTATTTTTACAGTTCTAGTCTGTGATCTCACTTTGGATAAGAACCATTCTCCTTAACTTTTCTAAGTCTACTAAATCAATTTTGAGATGGATTGACCAAAACCTCACTCAATATTTTACATTTGAGTGCATCGTTGTCTTATAAACCAGTTTTCAGAACTGTACTTTCCTCTTAATTCTTTTCCTAATGATTCCTGACACTGTATTAGATTTTTGAGGCACAGCTGAATTTTGATCTCATTTTTTCAAAGAAGAATCTACAATAATTCTGTTAATGCTGATTTAGACAGCAGGATGTACATAAAATTAGTAGTTCAGCACTTTCATAATTGGTTCTCTTTAGCTTGCATGTCATCCATTCTTAGTGCTTTCCTACCAATCATTGTATTGATTTTTTCTAAAATCTCTTATATAAGATTAATTTAATATTATTTTGATATCCATTTTCTGTACAGAATGGTCCTAGTGCAGCAGCATCTTAATTTTTGGATATAATTTCCCCATAATTTAAAATAATTTAAAATTATTTTTAAACTCTTTTTTTTTTTCAAGTTTTTAGATGCAGCTCAAAATATGTCTTGATTTGGCATACTTTTTTTAACCTGTCAAAATTTTTGCTCTTTTAAATCAGACAAGATTTCCACTTTTCATTAGACGCAAAATATTTTTGCTTCTAACAGTGTCCTTAGGTCTGCTGTTAACCCCAGTGAACACTTTTCTTCCTCAGAGAGTCTATTGATCACTTTATGTTTTTACTCTGTCTATAAAGTAGATTTTTTGAACAAACTTTATACTGTCTGTGAATACCTTCTCAGCTGTCTGTTTAACTTGTTCACTTACATTTTTAAGTAATTCATATAAACATTTTCCTGTGATTTTCCATTTCCATATTAAATTTGCTGTCTTGGTTTTGTGTTTTTTTGCATTCCTACTCAGGTGTTGACTTGAATCTGTTACAACTCTGATTCCCCAACAGCTGCATAAAACGATTCTGGATGCAGGTCCTGTGCACAACAAAAAAGTAAATCAAGACTTATGTCTCCTTTGCTCACTAACTGACCAATTTTTCCAAAAAGTAAACATCCAAGTGTTCTAAAATGTAGAGTTTTAATCGTGCACTTTCATTACAGAGTCAGCATAGGAATAATCAAAGTCTCACGGTACAATTAATGTTCTTCTTTAACCACCCTCTATATTACCCTTAGCATGACATGGTTACTGTTACTGTCAGACCAATACAGTCTAATGCTACATTTTTATTGTTTTGCTGTGGCATTTGAACCTACTGCGATTGTGTTAAATTTTGTAAAAGTCATCTTGCTTATTTTTCATATTCTATAAGACATAATTATTCTAGATGCTCCAGATGTTTCATTGTCACATGTTATCATATTGCTTGTGGGCTCCATAAATATATACAGCAGTCTGGACAGATAAATACAATATCAGCTTCTGCAGCAGAATGTTTCACCCTTTCTTTTCTTCAAAGCTCACAATACCTGTTCATCTTCCTTCTCACATGGCCTCAGAACTCTGAACCTCATGTCTCCTCATAAAAATATTACCAACCTTGACTACTTCTTTTCTGTGATCTTCAATAAATCAGTAGCTGCAAACCATTAAAAGCAAAACAGAACTGCATTTATGGAGAAACAGCAGGCTGGATGAAATAATATGCCCAGATTTAAAGTAATTAACAAGTGGGAAAAAAAATACCTAAAGTAATTAGAAAAATTTTGCTTCTTCATGTGACAAGACAATCTTACTTACACCATCCATAGTCACAGGTATCTCTAAGGCAAGATCTCCATGCAGGTAGTTCTTGCTTTGTTGATTTTCTGGGTACAGCCAGGCATTAGCTGTTGGCTGGACATTTGGTTACCCAAGCCATTCTGTGCTGTAGAATTGTAAGAGGCAGCTAAATCAGGGGGTTTTAATAACAGTTTTGGACTGGTTACTTGAAGTCCCCTGTATCTCAGATCCTTTTTAGCCCTACAGCTCTGCTCAGATGAGTTTCTACCTTTTCCTAAAACATTAGCACAAATCTCTTCATGCCTGTAACTGTGACTTTTAAGTGTTCTAGAATAAAGTTTTCAGTCTATATAAAGAAAAATATTTCCATTAATGAATGATTCAAAATGGGATGGTCTAGTAAGGCCTACTACACACACACAAAATATGTTTTCAGTCCCATTGCAGCAGTGCAGTGAAGAGTCTGATATTTGGTCTTCTTTTGAATAGTAGTTTTTGTCTTATGTTACTTCAAAGCTAAAGACCAATTAAAGGATATCAATTTCCCATGCTTCAAAGTAGCTCCTACCCTTGAGAAAAAATTACAGACATTTCAGTTCCAAACTAATGAAAGAGATACTTCAGTCATTATAATTTAATTCGTCAGACTGAAGACTGACGTACTTCAGTCCTGAGACAAATTATTAATTTCCCATGGAAATAATAATTTTTGTTGTTTTTGTTTTATTATTAACAAACAATGCAGAATGTTTTAGAGGCATAATATAATAGACGGTTTACAGAAAAGGTCAGATTCCAGCAGATGTTTTCCATATGTGTATTGGTTCTAACTGAGGTAGAGTTCAGCAGCCCTGCCAGTGCTGTGCTTCAGTTGATAACACAGCAGTGTTTTGGCTACTGCTGAGCAGCACTGTCCCTCTAACATTCTCCCTCATCAAGGGGCAGGGAGTGGGCAAGACCTCGGGATGGAAAACAAGCAGGCCAGATGACCCAAAGGAACCAAAGGGATATTCCATACCGTATGATGTCAGCTCAGATATAAAAGCCGAGAGGGAGAGGAGGAGGTGGGGGGGGGCACTCTGTAATGTCTGCCTTCCGACGGAACAACTGCGTGTGCTGCGGCCCTGCTTCCCGGGACGTGCCTGAACATCGCTTGCTGATGGGAAGTAGAGACTGACTTTCCTTCTTTTTGCTTATGCGTGCACAGACCCTTGCTTTCGCTTTCCATTGTTTCAATAAAAGCTGCCTTATCTCAATCCACTGATTCATCTTGTCCTTTCCGCTGGCCCTCTTGGGGGAGGGAGCTATAGGGCAGCTTGGTGGGCACCCGGCACCTAGCCAGAGTCAAACATGCAACATTCAAAATAATCAGTATACAAACACCATTATTTCTCTAAGTAACAGTTTTAAATTCAGCTTTGACATTACACAAATTTTTATTCAGTTCTCGGAATTTATGACTGTTAAAAAAAACACTTGTTAAAAACAAGACCAGATATACTTTTGAGTCCAGAAAAAAAACATAACAAAAAATAATTTCTGAAATGATGCTTTGAGCAGGCCTCCTTCTGTTGGAGTTTCTGGTTGAACTTTAAAATGTTACAAAAAATATGTATTCCAAGTTTTGTCTTTGTATTTGACATTAAAAAAGATTATTACCTTTTCAAATTGATTTGCTATTAATCAGAAAAAGACCTTTCCACACAAAGGTTCCGATAAGACTCATATTAGTCAAGCATGCACACATTTCACACCCATTTCTTACTCTGCCAAGGACATAAAATGTGCAAAAAAGACTGTTGCAAGCAACCTTTGACATTCACTCCTTTGAAAATTTTTTCCAGACAACAACAAAAAAAGTAATTAAACACTTTGAGCTAGTTACTGAAATGATGATGTGTAAATAAAAATAACTGTGTATTTTTAATAAAGACAAGGCAGGGTGGTTGATTTGGACAAACCAAGCTGTCTGCAAAACACATGCTGATTGTTAAGAAAGTAGCTACAAATTATGGCTGCGTCTGCTGTCTTTACTATCTTTACTGTGATATGTCTGTTAATCCGAAGAGGTGCATCATAAGTCCTTCTTCTTCAATAAGGATTGTGGACTAACGATAGCCAGCAATATGTTGCTCTTGAGGGTTTTTCTTTTCCAAGAGTCCTAATTCTGAATCAGAATTTGGAATGCTTTTGTTTGCCATAGATTTGAGCACCTTAACCTGAATTACTAACATCTCTCAGAGCAGAGTTCAAATTTGGGGTTACCTGCATTCATTTGCATTTTACATGTCATAAAGAAAGAAACACTTTTTCTGTTACATGTGTGGTCTAAGGTCAATAGAATTACTCCAGATTTTAACAGGTTATGTTGTATCCTAACCTGACCATAGTCAGAAATTCCCATAACAATTTTCATGAACTACAATAAATAAGCTCATTTCTTTATTTCTGCAACTAATTTTTCCTGGATATAAAATTTTCCATTTGGAAATATTGATTATATTTTGTATTAAACTATGCCTAATACCACAATTTCTTTTACTTTGCACTCATTTCCATTGTTAGTAAAAAATTTCATGGTTTAAACCCAGCCAGAATTGAAGCACCACCCAGCCACTCACTCACTCCCAGTCAGATGAGGAGAGAATCAGAAGGGTAAAATTGAGAAAAATCATGGATTGAGATAAAGACAATTCAACAGGTAAAGGAAAAGCCACACATGCAAGGAAAGCAAAACAAGAATTCTTTCACTACTTCCCGTGGACAGGCAGATGGCTCCATCACATGCAATGATGCCATCATTCCGAGTGTCACACCCTTCTTTCCTCTTCCCCCAGCTTTTACTAGTGAGTGTGACTCCATATGGTCTGGAATACCCCTGCGGTCAGTTGGGGTCAGCTGTCACGGTTTTGTCAGTCTCCTCTCTGAGGAGCAGGAAAGACCTTGAGTCTGTGGAAGCACTGCTCAGCAGTAAGTGTTATCAACACTCTTTTCAGTACAAATCCAAAACAGAGCCCCATACTAACAACTGCGAAGAAATTTAACTTTATCCCAGCTCAAACCAGAACAGAAATTAAATTTCTCTGGTGGATAATTTATTCTGTGTAATCTGTAGTCCTAGAAGTAATTTTGGTTTTACTTGTAAATAATAGCATAAAAATGTTTGTGAGTCCAGAAACGTTTTTATATATGTAATGGCATGATCTGGCCGTTGTTTCGTAAAGTGTATGAAGAGCTATAGAGATAAAATTAAGTATAAGATTTATTTGTTTAGATGTTTGAGAATTTGAAGTAGTTTAACATTTCTCCCAGTTTCATGAGCTCACTTGATTGAAGCGTGAAAAGTTAAATATCCTGAATAATTCCAAGAGTCTCTCTAACTAGCAAATGTTCCTTATTGGGATGTAAGATGTCTGCTGTGCTGTAAGTATTGCTATTAATTATGATGTTAGCTGAATATTTGTAATCACTTCAAAATTAACCTTTGTATCCTCAGGAGGTTCTCCTTTCTAAGAGTCACTCAGAACCTGAGAGAGAAACTAATTAGTCAATGACTGATAAATGCAGAAGGAACACAAATTAATTCTTTGTTCAGTGTTTTATGGCTGTACTGCTTTACTTGTATTGCAATTAAAATTTGTGTAATATTGTAAAAAGAAAAGTGTATTATTCTTGGATACTTATAGTATTTTTGTGATGCTGACTTTTCCCTTGGCCATACAATGTGAGAGAAAGCCTTCAGATAAGGTCTTTGAAAATAAATTTTCTGCATCTCTTGGCAGAGTCCAGTTTTGAAACCCACACATCATGAAGCATGGAGAAACACATTTGACATGGAATAGCTGGGTTTCAGCATGTTTTTTTTTGCCAAAACTTGTGTGTTTGACATTCACTGGCTGCATCTTGATGAACAAGGCACTGACTAACAATACCATCCTCTCAAAAAGATACCCAAGGTGATTCCATTAATCTAATAATATTATTATGTAACAAATGCAATTAAAATCTGTGAGTGAAATTATTACCAGGTGCTATACAATAAACTTATAAAAAAATAGCTTTATACTCTTTGGATTTAAAGCTCTAGGAAAAAAAATTCACAAGTTTCTACTAGCTGATATGACCCAGAGTGGTGTGCAACATGAGTTAACCCTGAAATGAGGGTTACATGGATGGAAATCTCAGTGCAGGACCATTTTGCAGGTCTTAAAAGATCTCAGCTGAAAAATTGTTTCACACTTTCGTTCTCTTACTGTGCATCCTATCATTCTCATGTAATACTCTTTTAATATAACTATTTAAACAATTCTTAATGTATGATAATTTATTCCAAATTATCATCTATGTGTGATTCTTGGGGTGTCCTGCACAGGACCAGGAGTTGGATTTCATGATCCTGATGGATGTCTTCAAATTCAGCATATTCTACAATTCTATAAAGTAAAATCTTACTAGTTCTGCTAGATCAACTTAAAAAAAGGTCAGAGTATCCTAGTGGCTGTCCAAAATACTACCTTATGCTGCCTTTACTCTTTCTTTCTACACTACCTAACACAAATATTTACAATTTAATTCTAATTTTCTGATAGAAAAGTTACATGAATAATTAGATTTATGGTAGAAGGTGTGAGACTGTACATCTGCTGCCCGCACAGATAATGTTTTCACCGTTATGTTTTCTGAACATTTTTTTTGATATTGAGAAGACTTTATTGCAATGAAGTTGGTGGCATAGATTTCTGCTAAGTGTTCATAGGAAAACTCCAGTATTTTTTGTTGGGTGGTCTCTGATACAGTTATACCGCCTTTTGCTCTCCACTCAGAAGCTCCCAACCCTAGAGATGTCCCTCAAGAAATGTGTGCACACCCCAGAGCTGGCTCCATTGGGACCAACAGGTGTTTGTCACAAGGCAAAGCAAAACTCATGGCTGCTACCTAATAGAACTTAACTTTCACAAGCTCTACCAGAAGGGATTTGCCACAGCTCTGAAGAATGTAATAAACAGTTAATGAGCATACTGCTGATCTGCCTTCCAAGTGCTGAACCTGCTCTGTTCCTTTCAGCCTCTTGGCTGCACAGGCCTTCAAATTCTATGACCCAAATTCCGGCAACTTTTATGGTTTGCTATTGCATGTCTGCTGTCATATATCATGTGTTTTTTTTAATTCCTCACTCTGTGCTGGACACCCAGAATTTATCCACAGACCGGTCACAACTGAGATACCAGGAGGGCCAGGGAAACCTGGAGTTGGGAGCAACCCTGACACCAGCCATGCCTTTCCCAAGAGTTTCCATCCTATGGAGATTGAGCATGACAGAGAGAACCAGGGTCTATTAACATCCATCAATAGCCCCAGGCAGGGAGAGGGATGAAGCAGGGCTGAGGTCCAGCCAGGAGAAGAACACGAAACAGGAGAACAGGCTGGAGACAGCATCCTTCTGCAGGTCCCTCCCAGAGGGGACACCCAGCCCATCTGCCATAAGTCAGGGTTGGTGGTCAGGGCTGAGCCAAAAAAGTCCCCAGTACTGTGGGCAGTGGGAGAGGTGCAGTCCCCGGTGGCCTAGTCAGGGCCAGCCTGGCCTGTGGTTGCCTTTTACTTTCAGAATCGTTGATGCACAAAGCTCTTACTTTCTCCTGTCTTAAATCCCAGAATATAGTTTCTTGAAATTAATACTTTTTAATAGCACTATGAAGTTTCAGTGTGTGGGGATCTTTTTTTTCTTAAAAGAAATCCACAGTTTTTTTGCAGATGTCCAGGACTGAGTTTGTCAGAAGTAAATGCAGAAACATTCATTTTTTCTTAAAAAAACCAAAACAAACCAAACCAAACCAAAACAAACCAAACCAAACAAACAAAAAAAATACCCCCACAAAAAAAATAAAAACAACAAATAAAAGACCCAAACAAACAAACAAACCAAAACCCACAGAAAATTATTTCATTTTGTTACAAATATTTTTGAAACCTTCCTGACCTCAGAAAATATTTAATCTCTAATGAAATTGCATTTCTTGGTCCTTTTGAGACAGGACTCATCAGATACAACGTTATCCAGAACATAAAAATATAACGTAAAATCATTCATCTCAGAATAGATCCTCTTCCTACTTCTGGATCCCTTCTTTCCTTGGTCTGTGGTTCCTGACATTTTTCTAGTTATTGTCCTTTTTCAGCATGAAGTCCAGTCTACAAGTTAATTGTAAAAACTACAACTCTAAGTCAATATCCTAGATCCAAATAAAGGAACATAATAACAATAGGATTTTAAATAGTTTTGAGTACTCAGAAGACATTTTGCATATAGTTAGAAACAAATTTTTTCTTTTACCTTAGTTTAATTAACTGTTTCACTGTAAGGATGCTAGCCTTGCTTTATCATTTCTGTGGTAAATTTTGCATAAGTAGGCTGTTGGGACCATGAGTCCAGTTTTCCAGAGCTGTAGCCTATTTTGAAATGAACATTTAATGCAGAAGGTTTTGCTGAACCTCCACTCACTGAGCTTCAACTGACTGCATACCAAAGGATGTTTTCCCAACCACATAAAATAGATTCATAACAAATTTAATGGCCAAAACCTACAATCATGACATCAAAAAGGTAAGAAGAGGGAGAGATCAAATACTTTGAAGTAATCATGGCAAGCTACCTGACAGTCAGGGTTAGAGACGCTCACCTTCACAACAGTACATCCAAAATAAATCCGCTGGAGTTGTTTCAGTCTGCAGCAGTGAACTGAAGAAAGTTTGACCACAAGACCAGAGTTCAGAAACATTGTTAGAACTGTCTTATACTTTGAGAAATCAAAGTTTTAAAATGTCTGGTAGCTACAAAACATCGACAAAATCTACTCAGCAGAAGAATAGATAATATGCTGATTCATTTCCAAATCTAGTGGACTTCACTGTTATTCCGTTGTAAGTACCTTCCTAAAATAATCTCTTTCTACCAGTCTTCAGTGTGCCTCTATCCAGCTGGAGAAACTTGTGATATTTTCTTTTAGTCAAAGTTACTTCCACAATATTTTGATTATTCTTTCCTCCCCCACGTACTTGATGTTTCTAATTTAGATTGTTATACCAGGAATAAAACTAATTAGTTGGTGGAATCAACTGATATGCAACTTAAAGCAATTTATTGTTTTATTTTAAGGATAACTTCTGATATCTCCTGAACCATAACTGGGTCACTGGAGAGGTTAATTAAAATTTTGTAGATTAATTAACCAAATTCTATGTACTTTTCTCTAATTTAGTAATTCTCAGTTAGTTTCATTCTATTAGTTGCACTAATGTGTCTATAATGTTCCAAGCACTCAAAAACTTATGTTGATATTAGAAAAAATATTCTTTTACTCTCAAAGCTAAAAAGATAAAATGTGAAATCTTTGTCCTAGTTTGAATTTCATGATGGTAATATTGAACTTTATTTTTCCTCTGTGCTTTTGGTTTGTTTTTTTTTTTTTTTTTTGAGTGTTAGAACCAAGGAATCAGTTAGAATCTCAGAATCCTTTTATGTTGGAAATGGCCTTTAAGGTCATCAAGTCCAACTGTAATATATAGTATCTTTCTTTCACATGACAGTGAAGTGTCACTGCCCTCACACGACTACAAAATCACCTATTGCTTAGGACATTTCCTGTGGACCAGGGAAGTTTTGGTTCTAGGAGGATGTGCTTAAACCCCTTCCCAGAAACACTCTACTTCCTGAATAATGTTCAAGCTTACAATGAACATCAGAATTACTTTAATAAGAATAAGAGCATTGCTGCATTAAGCAAGTAAGTGAGACAGATGAATGATTCTGACCACCTGTTTGAAACATACTGTAGGGGATTGTAGAAAATAGCTTCTCTGTTCTGTCCCTGGGATGAGATAAGCATGCACAGAGAGATTTTCACTTAACGATGAAGCTCCATCTTAAAACATTTTGAAACATGAAAACTGTACCAGACTTGAATGCAATACTAACAGTACAATGTATAAATGCGTTAAATTTCCTATACTACTCTCTCTACTAGAAATACCATGTAATAATAATGCTTCAAAGTTGTGTTGGTTTGAGGGGGGTCTGGGTTTTGGGTGTGGTAGGAGCCAAAAGATGGCTCCTGTAAAGAGCTGCTAGAAGCTTCCACAGTTGTCCAGCCAGGGCCTATCTCTGATGGACGGGCTGTTATGCCACCGCTGGGCCACTTAGGAAGAAAGGTACCACCTCTGTGACAGCATATTTAAGGAGCAATCACAGCACTACGCACGCGTGCGCCATTGTAGCTAGAATCATGTAGCAATAGATCCGTAGTTGTTAGGCAGAGGAAAGGAGTACAGCAAACAACTGGAACAGCAGATATGAACATCAACGAGGCCAGCCAAGAAGAAGGAGAGGGGAGGAGGAGGCTCTTAAAGCGTCGAACCTGAAGATGTCTCCATGGCCCACTACGGGGTAAAAGGGAGTGATCTCCTACAGAAGGGATTTTGGTTTGGTGAGGAGTGGACACAGATAATGATGGTTCTGCTCCTGAAAGACTTGGACTGCAGGAGTCAGTGAGGTAAAGAAGCTGTGTGTTACCCCCACCCTAAGTTTGGATCACCCAACCTGGGAGAAAAAACAGCGGCAACAGGTCCAGGCGGGCTGCTTGCCAACTTCTGCAAACCTTGCCATGGTGCCAAAGGAGAGAGAGAAAGAGACTAAGAACTATTTACAAAATAACCCCTCCCTGGGTTCCCCTTACCTTCTGGGAGAAGGGAGGGCTGTGAGGCTGTTGAGGGGGGGGTGGAGGGATGGGAGAACAATGGAGAAAGAGTGTTTAAAAGATGTTTCTTGCTTGCTTGCTTGCTCCTGTAACTCTGTAATAAATTCACTTTATCACTTATAAGCACTGAGCCTGTTAGCCTGTGTGTAAGGAAGAAGTTTCTCTGTTTCTCTGCTAGCACTTCTTATCGTAGTTTAGTAACACAGTTTTGTTTTCCCTCCGTCCAACGACAAGAAGGGGGGAGGAAGCGGCCTTTCATGGGTCCTTGGCCATTGGCCAGGGAAAAACCACTACAAAAGTACATTTATATTTTTATATCATGTTAGTGGTTCAATAGCACATTTACCAATCTATAATACTCAGATCTCCTGCCCTGCCATTTTCCAATCCTGTTCATGTTACAGTTAATCTTCTACAAGGACTACATTCAAGAAAAGAGTGAGGCATCTGAAAACACCCTACAGTGAGCCACAACTCCTAGTTAAAAGGTTAGACTCCCTAATGAATACCAGGGAGTGATAAAGAGATTGAAATGAGATCCAAAGTCCAAGACACGAGTAAGCGCTGCTAAGCAAAGGGGTGTTTTTATAAAATCTGACAGTCCTCACTCAGGGGTGCTGGAAGGTGTCATTATCCAGGTGTAAACCATTGACTTGGACTCTCTTCCTAGGGATGAAGCTTATCATGTTTTTCTAAAGAGCTTAGTGACATTCAGTCAGCTGAAGCACAGCTCTGTGAGGTTATGATGGTGCTCATTATTCCTAGCACCAAGAAAGGAGGCGCCTAGGTGCGTTGTCCTGCTCCTGCTGAACAAACTCTGATCTCCATTGCTCTTCTCCCAGGAGAATGCTATTGCCACCAAGACCATAACAGGGCTTAACCGAGTATCAAGCAGTTCTGCAGAGCTGTGCAGTAAAGCATTCACTGCTCTCTGAGTTAAGAGAGGAAAAGCAGGTACATAAGGAAAATAAGAACGTGACACGATACAAAGTGGCATTCTCCAGGGAATTAATCCAGACCCTGTTCTCTGTATGGTTTCTATTCTTTATATTTAAATAGATAAATAAGCCAGTTTAGTATTTATGTAAATTGCTTTTATTGGTGAGTCATAACACAGAGGAGGTGGAAGTGTTACACTAAAGTAATTACTGCATATTTACCTAATTGTGCTTCTTTCACAAAGTAAGCACAAAGAGGCTCAGCAAAACCGAAAAGAAGGAAGCCTAGGGAATGGCAAGATCCCACTATGATATAATGAGGTAGTTAAAACAGTTCTGCAGCTTGAAGTGCACCGACTGCAAGGTTAGAGTTACGTGTTTGGATATTACTTTTTCTTGACTTTCCTAATACATGCTTAAACTCACTTGTAAACATCAGGTCCTTGGTAATTTATTTTTTTCTTTTACCTTTTGCTAGCCTCGGTCTTTTTATTTCTAGCTAAAAATTTATTTATATTGACAATGAACCAAATGTTACTAAATCAGAAAACTTAATAACACTTTTAATTTTAACACAATTGTGAAAATATTGATCAAGATTGATCCAGAGACCAATCCCTAAGGTAGTCCCTGGAAATTTCTCTCAAGCCTGAGATTTCACATTTCATCACAGCATGTGCTGCTGTATTATCATGTATTATACTGAGTTCCTATTCTAATTGAACTAACATTTTCCAGTGAACACGTAGACCAAACATTTTGTGGCAAAAAGATAGATTTACTACCTCCCTTTATCAAAGGAACTATTTATTTTAATCAAAGAAGAATATCCTATTATTCAGACATAAGATGTCTTTGATGAGCTATGCTTAGCTGTACTATACTTTCTTTTCACTTCCATGTCTTCAAATTGATTTCCTGAGAAAGTGTTCTAAAAAAACTCACACTCTCTTTTGAAAATGAACTGCTGAGTCACTCTGGCTTCCTTCTCCAGCAGCTGTAGTGTTATTAGAGATTCTTTGTAAACAGAAGTTATTCCCAAGCTCAGATATTTGTTAAAAATTCTGACTGACCTACAATTTGATTCACTGTTTGAGCCAGATACTCAGTTCTTCTTGTGTCAGATTCTCAGAGCTTTGCTTTTCAGATGTGTTACTCATTTTTTTCTGTTCTCCATTCTCATTAGCTCTGCTTTCAGTCCCATGCTCAAAGCCAGCAACTGTACTGAAAACAGAAGTAATAATTTCATTCTATGGCTCTAACTTCCCTCCATCTATAACCTCTGTCTTGTCATCTTTGTACTTTTCTTCACCCTCATGTTTTACATATTCAATAATATTAGTCCGGCTAAGACAAATTTACTTACTAATTTTACTTCTTTATGGAAATCAAAAGTCAATATTTCCTAGTTTTTAAAAATTATTATTTTATCTCCAATCTCCTAAAAAAGAAAAGGGAAAGATAGATTGTCACTTTGTTTCATTTCTCATCCATATACATTTGTCTTTCAATTTTTTTCAGTAATGCTTTTGCTAGAAAAACTGGAAGTTTTCTTTACGGTAGATAGCTTTCAAACATTTTGCTTTTAACTTGTATATGGAAAAATGTAATTTCTTCATGGGTCTGAATCAGTGGGTAGCAAGCATTTCTCTTAATTTACCAGAGTTTAAATTTCAAGGACTTAATTTATTTTGAGAGATGTTCCTTAAGCCTCAAAACATTGAGGTGTTTTAAGAAATCCTGACCTTGCAAAAGTCTGTAACACAATTGGTTTTGTGTTTTCCAAACAGACTTAGAAGACAGGAAAAATACCTCTACAAATGCAAGGTCTTCTTTTCACTAGGTCTACTCCTGTAGGTTTCAATATTTGATGAAATAAATCTTCCAATACTGTCAGCAAATATTTTATAAAAGTGTTCAGGATTGGTCCAGTATGTTTACTTGTCCCCTTAAGGAGATCTATTATTTTGGTACTATACTAGTAATTAAAGCATTACAAATACATTTTGATTACAAAAATTAGTACCTTGAATATTGCCATATATTGCAAAGATCCTTCTTGTTTGTGCAATACTGTTTTCTTAAACATCTGTTGTGTTACATATGTGCACACACAACTGTGGTCAAAGTCTTGCTGTTGGTACTCCTACTGCCTAAAAGGCATCACAGCTCCACTGAGAGCAGGGCATAACTGGGCAGAGGATGAGAGCTACATAGCACCTGAGCCTCTGGGGTTTATATTCAGCACTCAAAGGAACTGATATCAGAGGACATAATTTACTCAAAAGGAAAAAAAGGGTGAAACCCCAAATCCACGTTCTGAAACTTGCCCACTGCTCATTATATGTCTTTCAAAGCTAGCTATTAAGGCAAAATCAAATTCTGTTGTCTAAGTGCTACATTTGCTGCATGCTTCTACTGCAATTAGTGCATCTCCCTTAGAAGCTGCTGTCTACCTTTTAGCTTCCTCATATACAGCAAAAACTTCAGTCATCCTGGGTTTGGTATGCAGATATTTTTGCCGGGGTTGTCTAATGGAAGAGACTGGGATGTATTCTCTGGACACAGGGATAAAAACACAAACTAGAGATTAAAAT
Source organism: Climacteris rufus (assembly GCA_013398175.1). NCBI lineage: Eukaryota > Metazoa > Chordata > Aves > Passeriformes > Climacteridae > Climacteris > Climacteris rufus. The sequence goes on from VZRZ01001364.1 coordinate 121,748, forward strand.
GGTGGTTCTTTTCATGTTTAATCCACCCACTGATCTTTTCTAAGGACCTAATATTCACAGTGGAAGTACTGAATGTCTGCCTGTTTAATTTCCTAATGTTCCCTCTGCAAACACCATTTTTAATGTAGGTCTCTAACATCAAGTGGAGTAAAAGCAAGCAGGCCACTGAATTAAACTAAATTTGCATTAAATCTAGTGCAGTTCTCATTTTTATCTTGAACTATAAAGTGATTTGAGAAAAAAATCTTGCAAAATTTAATTTCATCTCTATTAGTATGCTACCTAAGGAAATCATAAAAATCAACTGCAAATTTGAGGATAAAAACATATGAGAGATGTAGTGGTAATTGTTCTCCAAAGCATGGTTTTGAAGCCACCATAGAAAGAAATTAGTATGTATACCAACAGGCTTTTAGAAGCTATTCTTCATGACTGCAGGATCCTATTTTAGGTGAATTAGTAGTATTGGTTACTTGAAAGATCTTTGCACTTCTTTCAAGAAATGCACTGGCAGAAGTATATGAAACCTCAGTGATACTAAAAATCAGTGTGAAAGAAAGAAAGAGATGAGTGGTTAATTTTCAGAAATTCAGTACAACCTCTCAACACAAGATTTCCTTAATAGGTATAATTCTGACGGGACTTTTCCTGGTTTAAAAATGTTTCAGTATATTATTTAACTTTTGATATGCCAAGGATACATCTTACAAGTACAGGATGAACTCTTACAAGGATAGGATGAACAGCTGGACCTGTTTAGCCTTGAAGAGAGATGGCTGAGTGTGGACTTCATGAATGTCTATAAGTATCTGAACAGAGGAAGCCAAGAGAATGGTGCTGGCTCTTCTCAGTGGTGCCCAGCAATAGGACAAGACAAAATGGGCAGAAACTGATGCCCAGCAAGTTCCCCCTAACATGTGGAAGAACTTCTTTACTGTGCAGGTGACCAAGCACTGGAAGAAGTTGCACAGAGAGGCTGTGGAGTCTCCTTCACTGGAGATGTTCAAGAACTGTCTGGACACACTCCTGTGCCATGTGCTCTGGGGTGACCCTGCCAGAGCAGGGAGGCTGGACCAGATGTGGACCACTGTGGTCCCTTCCAACCTTACCCATTTTGTGATTCTGTGATAGTCAGTATAAGTCTGTCTGTGTGGGAATACAGATTTTGCTGAAATAATTAGACAATGCTGCAGAGACCAAACCTACACAGAATACTAATTTATTTATAGCCTCCTAAAGGACAGTATAAATGAAGGAGATGTTTCTTGGACTTACCTTTGTGTATGTCTCACTATTCTTTAATCAAGAAAAATCACATGGGTAGTAACACAGCTTTTACCTGAGAAATTGCCTCTTCATAAATAGGTCCGTTTGTGGTATTGCATGTTCATTTTCTTCAACAAATCAAATGGTGCCCCATATCTCAACTCCTGATTTCTTTTCTTGTCTTCAGATATTTGTCAAGATTGCTCACATTTTATCCTTTTTTTTTTATAAGTAAATGGATGATTCATCTTCAATACATATTGCTCTATATGACTCATATATCTGCACATAGGTCTAATCACGCAAATGTTTCAGCTGTCATAGCACCAGCTATAGTAAAAAGCAAGAACTATCACCTGTGCATGAACAGTTTGAACATACAAAACCAAAATGTGTAGTCTTTTCTTTTATGTGTTAACTCTAGGGCAATGTAATTATTTATTTGTTTTTTAAAAATTGTCAATATCAATGCACACATAGGTGTACAGACATATATTTTTGCATGATGATAAGACTGAACTATTATTCATAAGATCTAAAGTCCCATACCTCTTCAGATTTTGATGGCACTGTTTTTTTCATATTATTGTGTGAGTGTATTTTCTAGAAACATCAAAATTTAGAGATGCATTCCATGGTTGGGATATGAAACCCAGAATATTGAGCCCTTACAAATTTCATTAGAATTAAACTGAAAAGTTCTAAATTTTCACTAGTTTACGATCATATTCTTACTTGGATTAGTAGTTCTTCTAATTCACTCAAATTAAGAAACATGTTCATAAAAAGACAGCCCAACAGGTAGCATTAAGATAACAGGAAAATCAGATCGTTTTGTAAAAATGTCCCTTTTCACAGAATCAGAGGATGGCTAAAGTTGGAAGGCACCTCTGGAGGTCAGCTTGACCAATGACACTGCTCAGACAAGGCCACAAGGAGCAGGTTGACCAGGACCACATCCAGAAATCTCCATGGTTGCCAATTCCACTGAATCTTTTGGCAATCTGTGTGTGTGCTCAGTCACTGTCCCAGTGACATTTTTTTCTTTATGTTCAGACAGAACCTGAGCTGCAATTTGTGCTCATTGCTCTGCTACTGGTAACTGCTGAAAAGAGCTTGGCTTTGCACCTTCTCTTCAGACATTTGAAGATATCCCACCACACCTTCTCTTTTCTGGGCTAAACAGCATCAAAACTCTCATCCTTTCCTTATAGGAGACATGTTCCAGTATTTTGTATTTCTAGGAATGGTAAGGAAGGCAGAGGTCTTTTCAGGGAGACGCAATTATGCAAAAATATTGCAGTCATATTTGGGAAGGAAGAGGAAGAAAATTACTGCTCTGCTAAAATATATATTTTCAGAAAGATCAAAGCTATTTACTAATTTGGGTTATATCTCTTTAGTGCTTTTGTTTGAAAGGAAGTGGCAGGATAGAAGGAGTGGAAAAGTTTAAAAGGTGTTGTTGGCTGATATTTCTTAGGCAAAATAACAATTTTAGGAATTTCTTAATCTCTTTGGCAATTTTCAAAATGGAAGTCTTAAATAAAAAATGCTGTTTCAAACTGAGAAGCTACAAATTGCTGAAGGTGAAAGGAAAGAAAGAGGATTATATGTTAAAAAAACTCAAACAGGATAAGCAAAATGGTTAGATGAAATATTCAGATGAAGAGCAATGAGGAAGGAACAGAACAGTAGCTTCTGTACAAGATACTTTTTATATCATTAGGGTTTACTTTTGTTCATTTTGTTGACCCTAAACTGATTTACCATTGACATATTTTGCTTTTCTCCAAAAAGTTTGTAAAAATATACTCTTTATCCAGACCTGATGTCCACTGCTTAACCATAATAAATTTAATTGAGGTCTCAGTATTGCAGATAGTTGTATTTATGCCTAGCTATATTAACAAGAGTTATTCCATTACAAAAACTAACAAAATAGATGCATGCAGCATTCAACACCTCATAATACTATTAGAGTTCTGAGGGATCATAAGGATCTTCTCTTCCTTTGTGGGACTGAGTTACAAACTCAGCATTATATTCTCCTGTTTACAAGTACATATATTACGTCTGTATGTGCTATTAGAACTTAAGAATTTCTTCACTGAACTACATATATAATTTGAGAACTGTCAAGAAATATCTCTTATAGAACTACAAAACTAAACTTTTGTGCTTTGACACAGTTTTCATGTCTTTTTTTGACATCTCCATGCATATTTAATTATGGTTTCTGATGAAAAAAAAGATATATATCTTTTCCCTTAGTGTGTAAAATATTGAAAGTAATAGTTCACCAGCAACAAGACATACTACTTCTCACACCCTGCATATGCTAATGAATTCAAACCTGTCCATGCTGTAAATGTATGACTAAAGTCAGTCAAACTCCAGGAAATTACAGGAATTTACATCAATCAGGAAATTACATCAATTGACACTTTACCTTTTCCCCACCTTCAAAGAAAACAATAGGAGAAGGGAGCTCAGAGGAGACTCCACCTTTGTATCCTGGGACATTCAGTGGTTTGCACTCATCTCCCCCACCCCACAGGGATGTCTATCGAGTAAGCTTTTTTCTACAATAACACTGTTGCCTATGCTCTTTGATACCAGTGTATTTATCATCAGTTTTTGAAACTTATTCTGTCACAACAATCAGTAAATCACACTATTTGTGTATCTTACTGAATGCCCCAAGACTTATAATGCAACCCATACTATGTGCATCTGGGATTTGGACTGTGGCCAGACTTACAGTGTAACCACACTCTTTGTGCATCTGGCACCTTATCAGAGTAGTGTAGAATTGGGTACTCTAATGTATTATCTGGGTAGGTCACCCAGGAACTCGGACAGACACATAATGTACCAACTAAGAAAGGAAAGGCCTAGCTGCCCCCAGACCTGCTACATCTTCGTATAACCTGGAGATCAAGGGAATTTCCCTTTCCCAAATTTTTACATGACACTTGTGAACTTCTAGTTGTGACCTAATGGTGAAAACTGAAATATGTGTGTGACTAAATGCTCAAGCCTTCTTCTTCTTTTCAAAGACTTATGAATAAAAATTTTGTCATTTAGGGAAAACTCCAGATTCTTTCCAAAATTTTTAAAGAATATTGGTGTAATAGCCCGGTTTGTCTATTATTCCCTAACAAGGAGAATAATATCACCACTTTTTACCAAAGCTGAATTTACTGAAGGTGAATGCTGTTGACATTTGTGAGCTCTGTGAAATTCTCTGAAAATTATTCTGTGTATTCTGAGTGTTCTGGGAGAGACTATAGGTGATATGACTGTGTCTGTGGCACTTATTAATTTTCTGAGTATAATATCTACAGAAAGCAAATATTTTTCATGTCTAAACATTTCTGAGTATAATATCTACAGAAAGCAAATATTTTTCATGTCTAAACATTTTTTCTAAAGTAAACAATATTTCTAACTTAAGTATGCTTAATACTGTCCCCAAATGAAATAACACCTAGAAACTTGGATCTAAAGGAAGTAAGATGTCAAAAAATATTATTTGAAAATGAACACTCTTTAAAAACTGGTAAAACATAAAAAATCTTAAGAAAAAAAAAAAAAAAGACGTTTTGGTCAATAAAAAAACAAAACAAAAAAGTTTGCTTGTGCACAAGAGTCATCATTTTAAGCTGTGAAATTCTAATTCTAATGATTCAAAGTACTAAAAACTTGAAAAACTGTAAGAGAAGTATACCTCGGGGCAAGGATTATTATAAATTCCACAATGTATTTGAAAATTATATTATAAATTCCATAATTTCTGTAAAGTAGTTCAGCCTGTTGAAAGATTTCAGAAGTTCTGTCACTGAACTTGGTATCTATACTAACACCTATAAAATAAGTATCTAGGTCAGGGATGGCCTCACAGAGTAATTATATAGTCTATTACAAAACAAAAATTCTAGCTCAAGGAATTAATGCTCTAATACAAAAAGATAAGCTAAACTGCATTCATCTCAGGTTCGGATCTTGATTTTTCTCATCTTTTACAAGGAGGGATCTCCAGATGTCCATCTGTGTTAAATATTATACACTTGATGTACATTGGTCAGCTTATGTTAAGGCAAAGGTAGTAAAGAAGCTTTGTGTAACACTCAGTTCAGTAGCTGCATGAATCACTAACCACAGATTAAAACATTGTTGGATTTGTTCAAGGATTGGATTAGTTCTTACTCAGAGCACCACACATTTTTCTATGGTAGTAAATAAAATTCGATACTGTTAACTATTATGAGACATTGTGCTGCTCGAAGTCTCCTGTAGAACTTACATACAAGGGATAAAATTTAATTGCCTTGAAAGCTCAGATGGCTTTTACTTAGTGACTTTTTAAAATAGTAATTATTGACTCAGTTAACAATACTGGCTTCAGAGGTGCTTTGGCCAGCTGTATAGATACTCAGTAAAAGGTTTTTAAGATGCCATAATGGGACTAAAGGAAACATTTTGGTCAAATGTGTAAATATTTAGTCTATGTAATACTGTCTTGAGATATGTCACCTCCCCGCAGATTTAAGGCCCATACAGTATTGAATTTGTCAAGGCATTTCAGTGTCGAAATCAACAAGAAGTCAGTGAAGGTGAATAATTTTTAAAGAAAAGCATACCTGTAAAGCATATGATATCAGAGGAAACTGGAAACAGAATGTCTTAACTATACACAAAAAAAACTTCAAAGCACTTAGCATTGATTGCATACTAAAAAAATTATCATAAAATATTTTTTAAATGTTATGGTTGAAAATTGCAAAGGTTATTGCTATGAAATATTTTTCTCATTTTAGAAAAATAGGAGAAACACTGTTCTATTTTTCTTTGTATCATGCAGTTTAGTTCAGTGCAAATGCTCTTCCTACTCCTCATCCTTCCCCTCTTTTTTTTTTTCCCCTTAATTTAGTCCTTCTATAATATCCTTAGAATCACAGCTGTACCTGAATAGGTTGTATCCTTTAGTACCACAAGCTTTTCAGTCTAAAGAAACTGGCAAGCAGAGCACAGCAGATACTTCAAATGAGAACTAAGGTGGATTATATGTTTTTACATTTAAAAATCTTCACAAAATAGCACTGTTTTTTAAGAGGAAAGGAACGTACTTTGTGGGTTTTTTCCACTTTGTTATCCTCTAACCATATTTCATAAAAACATGCACATTCCTCTGAGATCAGAAAATAAATTGAATATATTAAATAAAACTTTCCATTATCCAAAGAAGGGGACACTCAGTTGAAAGGCTCCATTCCCTAGCATAGCTAAGCACAGTGAAATTTGAAATCAGGTGACTGAATTTCATAAACTGAATTTCCCAATTCCTTGAAGTGATCCAAGACTCCTCTGTCCAGCAGTATTGCAAATTCCAGTTACCATAATATCAATGTTGAGAATACATATACTGCAAGAACATCACTCCAAATATTCAGAATGCCAAGTCTTTTGAGGGAAACAGATGTAATACAAGACCATTGTAATCTACAAAAAACCTGGATTAAGTTCCTGATTATTTCTTCATGGAGGCATGATCCTCTATACAGCCAGGCTCCTGTCAGACTTAGATAATGGAGAGTGACTTCCTCACTCAAAAATAGTGGATTATTTATTGTTCTCTTTTCAACCTTCAAAACCTTCATATTGGAAAACCGTACTCTCGGTGTCCAGGTGTTCACTGATCATTTGCTATGACAGCTGCCATTACAAGAGAGAACAAATCAACTTGAAAAGCAAAAAAATAATGAAATCCATTGAGTAATGGATTCAGGTCTCATCTAGGTGTCTTTGCATATAACCCTGAATAAAACAAGCCTAATATTAGACCTTATAACTACTGCTCTGATGAATAATCTGAAATTAAAATTATCTATTAAATAATGGGTGAGTGCTACAGTCTTTTTCATATTTAGATTTCAATGCACTTTTTAAACTGAGTATCATTTCATTATAATGCAAACAGGAACTGAAATCATTCCCAGGTTACATATTACACAGATCTCGCTTACCTAAGAAGCATTTAGACTCTCCAGCTCAAAGAGCTACAGGTGAGAAATAGGTAAATAAACTGAACAAAAAAAAATAGATTAAATACTGAAGGTGAAGGCAAAGCATGAGAATGAACTTGATGTAAAAGGAAATTGGAAGCCAACGAAGACATTTAAAAAACAGGAAAAGATATGTTCAGTACAACAGAAGAACAGGTAATCCTGGTATCCTATTTGATAGACTAGAATAGGGAAGCAAGCTGTGTTTCACAGTACATTAGAGTAAAGATAGCTGTGAATCAAAACAGTTATTCTAAAATGGCTTGTGATAATTTAGCTGTGGACACAGATACAAATCTGGGGTTTCAGTCCTGCAAAGAGACTGATGGGAGGAATCAATGTCAGCATGTATTTTTCTTGACGAAAAATTTGTACATGTTCATGATTGTTGAGAAATTCTGATTCAAATCTATTACCTGAGCCTCAGAACAAACTTTGGTTGACATAACATGAGCAATGTAGGAGCAGAAGTTTAGTTTGACTATACTAGGACATTTTTGTCCTTATGCTCCTAAAGAATCAAATCACAGATAAGATCTATATTTCACCATCATCAGAAGGATTTTTTTGATAATATACACTAGTTTAAGTTGTTTCTAATAAAGATCTAACCAAGCTGTCATTATAACTGATGCAATGCACCATTTAGAAATAATATCCCTGAAAACAAAAACTGCAGAAATTTAGAACTCAGGATTCTATAAGCAACATTCCAAAGCATGTCACAGCACAGGTATAACTTTTTCCTATCTAAATGTAACTAATAATGTCAGCAACTAACACTGCCCCTAAGAAATTCCTCTTGTTTATTTTGAATGAGTAATTTAGAGTTCTTTTGATATTAGTCAGTCAAACATAAAACAAGAGATACGTATTTAACTGATTCTTATGTAGATCTACAGCAACAAGGCCAGATGCAAAAACTTTCTTCCTCTCCTTCACCGGGACCTATACTGTCTTTACAGTTACTGTATCAGGATATAAGTTTGCAAGACAAAAGCAGTAACATAAAATGCTGTATATTAAAAATTCATTACAATAACTTGGGCAATAATTTTGCAGTGTGTCTCTGTGAGGCAGAGATGCACAGGGGATCTAGGCTATAAAGAGAATTATGGATGTAAGTTGAGGTGCAGATATAGACAAAATGTTTCCTGAAGCTAGAAGAAAAAAACATGAAGGGTGAAATCAATATAATCCTCTGAAATGGTCCCCAGTAGCCCAGTTATAAGTCTTTCACGGGAAGCTGGTACCACTGGGCCCTCTATAGCTTGTGGGTTACTCTGTGCTGTGGAAGCTTTTATGCAAGTATATAATCCAAAGGCTAGAGTGGAGAAGTCCACCCTTTTGCTGCTCACAAGCTGTAGTAATAGCTATTTCAAGGCAATGATCTAGTACATGGCAAAATCTGGACAGGTTATAGAAACAGGGAGAATTGTATTACTAGTGCTTCTCAGTAGATATGAGAGATCATACCCAAAAAAATTAACAAAATTAACAAAATTTAGAGAAAATTAGTCCAAAAAATTAACAAAATTTAGAGAAAAAAAAATTTTATTTTCACACTTGACCCTCTTATTTTTACCCATAATTCAGAGAATATTGCTTTGTTTCAGGCAGTTTTTTCTCCATGAATATCTATAGTAGTTAATTGTCTCTCAAAACTATCTGTAATGCAAGTACAACCTTTTCTTTTTAGTTTTATCATATCTACCTCTTTAATACATAAATCATATAAGGCATAATGCTCTTGGTATTAGAAATTATATAGTGACCAAGAGCTGGTAAATTTGGTCAAATATCAAACTCAGATAAAGTTTTTTATGAATTACAGAAAGTGTTGCTACCACACATATTTAATATCATTAACATAATTGACTTCAACAGGTAAACTAAAATAATCTGTTTGGTTTAGTTCATAACTGCATGTTATTTTTTGTGTAGACTAAACTTGAGGTATAGAGACCTCCATCAACCTTGTTGATTGTCACTTTATCTCATGAGAATGCTTTCATCTCTCCCTGATCTCTCTTATTAACACTAGTATAGACTTGAAGTAAAATACTAAACAGAGGGTGTCCTGCTTATTTTTGAGAGAGCAACCTACATAGAAAAAAAATTGAGGAATGGCAACTTTGACAAGGAAGGAGCTGTGAAGGAGTAGTGCAGCTCCCAACCATACGACACCTTTCAATACTAAGTAAAGTGGTGGTATTTCAGGGTTCAATAGAGGAAAAAGGATATACAGAACTACTGAATTTTCTAATAGAGATTTAATTCATAACTTTTACATTATTTACTAAAGAAAAAACAGTATTTTATTTTTCTTTCCAAAACAGAAGAAAGCCACCATAAATTTGAAGAGAACTCTTCTTCATTGGGTTAAATTTATATTTATGCAGATTATATTATTAAAAAAAAATCTGACCAATTATTTAGTAAGCACTCAAGGCCTAAAGAACACTGGTTTTTCAAACTGTTCTGTCAGTATTTCATCAGTGCAAGTAAAGTTGAAGAGCTCTAAGTTCATCATCTGTGCTTCCACTTTGGTCTCCACAAGAGTCAGAGGGAAGTGCAGCTGCTGCTGCTCATGTAACTACTTTCCCCACGGTGCCTGTTCCACAGACAAGGCAAAGGAGGAAAATAACTTGTAGTCTTTCTTTGTCCCATTCCATCATGAGACTATTTGAGTTGTAAGACGAAAGATCTCCAAAACTGCTAGTGGATGCTGAAAGATAGGAATCACAAAGGCATTTCTGACATTGACCTAGTCCCTTCTGCATAAGCCCTCAGGCAGCCAAAAGCAGTGGAAACACTTCCAAAAGCACATCTTTAATGCAAAATTTTTCAGTGTTCCGCATTTCATTCTTACCTCTGCATTAGAGAAACCATGATATGAACATCAAAAAATATAGGAGCAGGAAGCGTTCAATGGCAGCCAGCCTTGCACCTACTGGGTTCATTAACTGAAAGCATACAGCACTGCATGGGAACAGTTGTGCTTATAAAAAATTAGTTCTTGAAGACCATGCCAACCAATTTAACAGCATATCATCAAAATAATGTTTTTTATGGTAAGGAAAAATATCTGGAACGTCCAGATTCATTAGGCACTAAAGCTTATTCTCATGTACTACTAATATGTATTTTGTCAGTGTAAGAGGTAGTATGGAAGCTTCGGACAAGTTTATTATAGAAGACCTCCTGTTGAATCACAAGGTTCAGAAAGGACCCCCTTGCTTTTTAAACTCCTACTGAGAGAGGATGCAAACAGATTCAATCCTAGTCCCAAACCTGGTAAATTGTTTATATCTAAAAGATTGTATATGTGTAATTGAATCTTTGTGCAAATTTGTCCTACACGACTAAGGCTGGCAGACCAATATAAAAGAATTATTTCTTTGAATTGATTATAAAAGTGATTGGACTAAAGTACCTTAATCAGAAACACTTTTATACAATATAGGTAGCTTCAACTGCTAGTATAGTGCACTATTTTTTGAGCAATATTGAAGCAATGATAGTAGAGCTAGCAAAATAATTATTAAGTAGACACTGATGTTGCTCACCCACACCAATGACCTTGGGCAGCTCTCTTTTGCTCAGTTTGGGGAGTAACCTTGAAGGGTGTCCCACTCAAGGGAGGAATTTCCACACATTTGTAGAAGGGATGTTTTAGAGGATCCTGTGGTCAAAAAGTGAGACTGTGATTTCTAGTACATAGTGATTGACTGTCAGTCATATGTTTCTGGGCTAGCCATGCGAATTCAGCAGCTTTAGACAAGCTATCAGTACTATCATTTGTTGGTTCCTTTATGATAAACCTTGACACAACCTCACATGCCAGTTTCTGTTCTTCACATCCTCAGAATGTTTAACTTTGGGATTGATGAACCAGGCTGGTCTCAGCATTCTTCAACACCAAAAGCAGCATTACTCCCCTTTTTTATCTATCGCTGATAACTTTTGCAAATTTGGTAATGTTCAAGCTGGTTTACCTCCCACTTAGTCAGACCATCCTGCTACACTCAGCCATAGCAAAGACTGACATAAGCTTTCAGATCATAGGTATGTTTTCAGGTATGCATTCAGAAATCTGTTCTGTATTCTGAGATCTGCAATCTATAAGTATTAATTCACAATTATACACAGTCATTATCCATAACTACTGGAAAGACAAAGGCGGTTCTAAAAGAAGTAGATAAAATAATTTTACAAAAGTGTATTCATGGTAAATTAGGGGCTCAGGCACTGTTCTGATTAAAGTCAAAATATCCTTTATTTCTTTTTTTTCAAATGACTACATTGATATTTTCAGTTTATGTCAGGAATTGGTGCAAATAAAAGAACATCTCATCTTGTGCAAAAGCGGAGCAGAAGACAAAAGGACATTTTATAAATAGATGTGATGAATACCACGGACGAAATAGAGACGTTAGTAAATGTAAGAAGCAAAAAGGTGTATAGAAAAAAGATGAGGCTAAAATATGGGAAGATGGAATTGAAACTGCGAAGACAGAAACATGAAAGTGATTAACTGAGAATATTAAACTAAAAATACAAATCTGACCAATGAAGGAATAAAGTCTCATAGAAAAAGTATAAAAAGCTTAGACAAGAAGCCATGCTCAAACCTTAGAGTAAGAGTTGTGTGCAAACACACAATATTAATATTGTGGTAGAATAAATATAATATAGATCTGTGTTGATTTTTTTGCTTCTTTATTCACATGCTCATAACTAGTAATTATATTTTTATCTTGCATTAAAATTAAAAAGTAAAATAAATGACTGCTATTCTGTACATCATCTTAGGTTTTTTTTTTTTTTTTACAAAAAAATAAAAGTGAGAAGAGTTTTCAAGGAATTCCTCACAAAAAATTCTGCTGCTCATAAAATAACTCATAAAAGGCTCCCCTGATCATAAAAGCATCCTGCTGTCATTTTCTCTTATAATTTTGCACTAATAGTAATTTTTTAAATCAGATAACATTATTGTTTTCATTCCCAAATCAATGCAATAGAGAAAATTGCATATCTGCCAATATGAAAGACAGAACAGACAGAGAAATATAACTTTGTAAGAGAGGATAAATAGAAGTTTGGATAAGAAAACTAACAACAAAAGCAGAAACTTTGGGGAACAGATGGAAAAAAATAATAAGATATTCAATAAATCTGAAAGCAGCCTTAGTTATCTGCTTAAATTTGTGTTTAGAACAAGAAAGCTTGATTTGTGATTAATTTCTTGTTCCTTGCTTTGATAAAGCCCTTCATCAGTAGCAATGATTCTGGGCATATATCAAGGAAATTGTCCTGATAGTTAACTGTTAATATAGAATTCAATAATTGTATGTACCTTGAGGCAGGAGAGGCAATGAAGAGAAGGTACATATTATGTAATATTTCATATTACATGTTTAAAAGTTTCTCATCTAAGATGGGATACCAGTAACTCATGCTGCATGAATGTTTCTGAGAGAAAGGCATTCTGAAAGTTAAATAAGGGAAGCACAACTCTCACAGGACAACCAGTATGGCATCCAAATTATGAAAATAATAGTCAGCAAAAATAGTTTTAGAAATAAGTACAAAAATAGCCTTCAAATTAAAAAAAGTCCCATTTTCTGTTTCCCTGGAAATGCAACAAGTGTATATTTCATAAACAAAAATTTTGGAGTTGTAGGATTTCAACACTTACCTTATAGATATGTTGTATTTTGTATTAAATAGATTATATTTAAATGCAAACTCAAAACCAGATAAGTACACTGTAAAGCCTTTTTAAAGTTTTTTATTTTCTTAAGATTTTTATTAAGGGCTTAAATTCTTTTTACATAGATATTCAAGAGCTGGCCAGGCAAGCAAAACAGTTTCAATTTCTAAGTCAGAATAGCAAATGCTTTGTAGTCAGATACAAATCTGATAACAGGATTTTCAGCTTAGGTCCATTGTATTTTGAACAGTAAATGCACCAGAAGTGGTAAGGGATGGAGGGAGTGGAGGATTTCCATCAACAGCCTCTGTGTCAGAGTGCTGTGATAACTGAAAGAAGCTGTGGATTATTATCTAACCATTATATCCTATTCTGAATTATTGACAAAGGTAGCCACAGTCAAATTCATGAACTTTTTATTTCTCTTTTTTCACAGTAAACTGAAACTATGTGCACGGATAGGGAGAAGATGGAGAAGTACATTACTATGGACAATACAGCTACAGAGGGTAAAGAGAGTAATATCAATTCAGGGAAATAATCTTCTTGAAGACATATAAAATGACAATAAAAGATCTAATGTCCAATAAATAAGGAATTTTGTAAATATATTAGAATATATGTTGGCTGTTGCCCATGTAAAATAGCTAGCTCTTTCTGTTAGACAGTTTCAAGGACGAGATTTTGTAAACATAGCTATGTTGTTGTAAAAATTATCTTTTTACATTCCTTTCCCATGGACATAGATCCTTTTGATGGACATTTCTTGTAACCAATATAGTTAAAGACGGAAATGTTAACTTTCTCCAATGATCTGTGATTTCTAAAAGTGTATATAAGAATTAAACGAAGGTGGGTTCTCCCCCTTCCGCCCTTTGCTCTGAACAGCTCGGACTCCAGCTCTCATTATTTCTGCGTCTGCGGCTGATAAGCCGGGATAAGCGGCTAATTACAGGCATCCCAGTAATAGTTGGCAAGTATCATAAATAAATATTGTGTGTCCTGAGGAGTAAGAGGGAAATTTAAGAAAAAATTGAAAGGGAAGGCTACTAACAACAGCAGATGTAGAGAGACTACTTCAGTGGCCATCCTCTGTCAAACAAACATTTTTCACTTTTTAACTTTTTCTATGAGGTAACAAATCTGTTTTTGGAACTAAAGAGCAGCTATCTAACAAGACATTCATGGTGAAAATTATAATAGTTGGTGTTTATCACTTCTATTTCCCATGCTTATTCATTTATTCTTTTGTTGGTGTTTTGGTTTTGGTTTTTTGGTTCATTGTGGTTTTGCTTGCTTTTTATTTTACATAAATATCTTCATCAATTTCAACAGAAGCTGTAAATCCACATCATTTTTAACTGAAAGCTGACAATTAACCTAAACAAGGATGAGACAAAATAAACCTCAAAACTTTGTGTAGGCGCGTCTATGAGGTGGGATTGCTGGTTCAAATTACACTGTCAGATTACCTGACTGATGTTTATATTGATAAAATTAAAAGGGAAAAATCAATCTCAAATCCTTCTACCACTGTGAATGGTCCCCTGTAGTCCCTGTATTCAGGACCTGGATCTTCAACATTTAGTCCTGTGATAATTCTTATAACTGCTATCACAACCTACTTTTTATTTCTGACGTTCTGCAAAAAGTACTTTGGAGTGGTGGTGTTTAGCAATCTGCTAAGGAATTCCTTATACCAAAGGAATGCAATTATAATTTACAACCCAGGTGGGTCATGTCTAAATTGTATTATTGGCTGAATCAGCATCATGGGTACTAAAAGACTGAGGTCCACACTGAGGCATTGCAGGATGTTTTACTTGAGATATTTTTTAGTGTAGTTCTGTGCATTGAACTGCCCCCAGTGGCTTGAATGCTGAAAAATGAGCTTCAACCTGATTAACTAGAAAGACATACAAAATTCTAATCACTTACAGTCCACAACCTCAAACAGAGGATTGCCTCAGAACTCCAGAATTTTGTGACTTTAAGGTTTTCTTTCACACATAGGAGCTCTACATCTTTGACATCTTGAGCTTGGAAGTAGCAGTACACTCAGTAGTGCTCACCAGGCAACAGGAGGTGCACAACATATGGCAGCCCTTAGCTCTGTATGCTGAGGCTTGGACTTTGAGTGCACATGTCTAGAGACTCGGGATCCCACAGACAGTTAGGATGTAACAGTCCTGGACTGGGGTTTTAAACCGTGTTCTTCAGGGTATGCAAGTTCCCACTTCATGCATATCTATAGCCGCCCCTTGCTTTGGGGCATCTGCCATTAATTTGAGGCAGCCTAGCAAGTATTTGGGGATTTGATGGCTAATAAGACATTACACAAGAAGCTCTATCCTTTTTTGTTGGTTGGTTGGTTGGTTGGTTTTGTTGGTTTGGGGTTTTTTGGTTTTTTTTTTTTTTTTGGTTTTTTGGTTTTTTTGTTTTGTTGTTGTTGTTGTTGTTGTTGTTAAAAGGTAAACCCAGGTGATTCTCTGTTTCTAATATGTTTTTTAATGTCTCATTTTTTTTCACTGCTGAAAAGACTGACTTTCCTTAAGAATCAAAATAAAAATTTGTCAAAGTCCAGTTTTCCTGCAATACAGAAATTAAATTTCACCCTCTCCACAGCATTTAATTGGTAATTGCAAGCCAGAGGCACAGGTGTCTCTCTCATGCACTTATCTATATAACACACACACACCCACTAAAGACTAATGAGTACTCAAGAAATTGTCTGTGATCTTAAAGACATTTTCCACAAGCAGTGCAAAGATAGAGCAAGCCTAGCTTGAAAACAATATGAGGAAACAGCGAAACTTCACTTTGTTTTCGACTGAAATTAAAAGCTGCAGAGCAGGACAAAAGGGAAGCAACAACTCACAGGGAAATTAAGTTCACAGAAGAAATAATAAAAAGCTATTATTTTAAGATCAGCAAAGTATGTATGAGAATGAAGTTTTTCAAACTTATTTCCTGTTGACAAAAAGAAAGTTTGTCAGTAGATCAAGGGTTCCTTAGATGAATTCATTTATTAAAATAATATTTCATACAACTATGTTCTACCCTGTGGATTGATTACCAACATCACATTTTGAATATCTCATATCTCCACAGAGAAGGCTTAATTGGATATATCAGTCATTTGGTACAATCTTCTTTCCTGTCTGGATTATTTTAGCTTTTCAGTGACTAGGTTTATGGTGAATGTAAATAAATTCACACGAGTTGAAATCAAAGTCAATGTTGAGAATGAATGAGCACAGAAGGTAATATATCTATACGGAGACAGAAACACATACATTGATAATAATAACATTCATGCACACAGTCCCAGATCCTTAATATTTCCTTTCTGTTGGCACAGTCTGCTTCTTATAGTACTTTGAAACTGTCCTGAAGTACTCATGAATTTTCCACAATCACCTGCAGAGAGTCAACCTCTCCCCCTAGCATTCAGTAGACATAAACCACTGGTTTGATTCAAACCAAAATGCAATTATTCAGGCTAGTAAGAAATTTAACAGTGTGTACCACTGGTTAGACAGCACATAGGACCATGAGGCCTGGACTAGGAATGCAACCAGAGAGTAAACAGCAAACTGTTACTTTCAACTATTTAATGACTGGACTAAATGATGTGTTGAAAAGGATTATCCAACAAATGTAATAAACTTCCAGTTGAGAAAAACTTCTATTCCAGGCTTAAATGTGTACTTAACTTACACTAAAGCAAAGGCTGATGTGCTCCACAGTCTTACATGCTTTCTCAATGACAGACAACTCACCATGGCACTTGAAGAGAAACAATCCTTCTGCTCCCCTAACATGTGTCTGCCTTCTAAAGAAGCTCCTCTCATGGTGTAATCAGAAATAACATTTATTTCTAGCCTTCTTTGTAAATACTTTTTTATTCATCAGGTTGGTGTTAAAGCACTTCGGTGAAATGGATATCAGTTAATCAAGCTACTGGTGACTCGAGGTATCTACAGCCTTCTAAACATTCTTTTGCCTGGCAGCATATAAAATGTCAGCATCCCAATTAATATTTAGTTTGCAACTGCAATTTTAAGGTATTGGTACAAGAATGATGTAAGAGAACTATGCCAAATTATCAAGTTGTGCAGACCTTAAAAATGTGCTAAATGAAACGTTACTCTAAGCCTTATACATCTGCGTAACCGCGCCGGTGACCGCGCCTTGCCGAGGGCTGGGGACTGGCCCGAGGGCGCACGGCGTCCCGCACTGGCTTGCCCCTGGTGGTGCGGGGGGGAAGGCGGTGAAGCGGCAGCTCCTGTCCCCCCGAAGCAGGGTCCCAGCCGTGCCTGGCTGGACAAATGCCGGCTCCTCTGAGTAGAGGGTTGCCCGCAGCCCGGTGGTATCTTCGGCGATGCGGCGAGAGTAAAGACTCCGGAGGGGTCTCTGTCCAGAGATTTNAACTTTTAAATTCAAGTATGTTACGTGCAAGCTTCCGAGGGGGCTTACATCGCAGTTTGAAAGAACTCAGGAAACATCCTGTGTGAAGCATAAATGGATCACCGGTAATAACGACCATAATGAAATAAACCATAATTGTATTAGACACTATTAAGGAGGTCACTGGGGATTATAAACAACTACAGTGAACCCAAAGAGCAGATTGAATCAAATCTTAACAGTCGGGTGTCATCATCAAGCCTGTCACACAGGTTTATTTTTGGCTTTGCTGGTGGCAGTGAATGACAATTTCACCCTCAGTCCTTAGATTTTCCATTAAGATTAGCATTGAACTTATTTCTTTACAACATCCTCGTGGAAAGTGAGTAACTTCTCTTTTGAGTTCTTCCTACCATAAAATCCTTGTTGATTCATTGAAGTTTTCCTGATTTATAAAACACCACAGAGGTTTGATCCCCTCAGAATCAATACTTCATTCACACCTCAGACAGCAAAACTCTACTGGTCTTCCAGAAAGATAGAAGGGCTGCCATGAAAAGCCTTAAAACACTTCAGCCTGACCCTGTGTGAGGTATTTACATGGACTGAGAAAAGCACATATAACCACAGAAAAAACTTCTAAGCCTGTGATTAAAATCTTTTTCTAAATGAAAACAACTAGCTTCTGCACAATTTTTACAGTGTGATCTGCTACAGGATAAACATAAAGATGAAGATAAACAACATTGTATTAGGGTGTTTATTTTCTAATCAGTTAAGAGAAGTGGAAATATTTACAGTCCCTTTTAGTATCTGCTAGTTGAACCCACTCTATCCGTGCAAAATGAAAATGAGGACATATTGATTAAGTTCTATGCCTGAAAATCTAATTTTCAAGCCATGTGGTCTTAGTAGAGCCTTAGCAGATTAATTCCAGCATTGTTACTATTGACAGTGAAGTGGATTAAGTTTTTCTGGCAACAGTCAAGAATATTTTGCTTTTCCCACTAATCAGCTACTCCTCCTTTCACTGGGAACCTCTCCCAAATCTGCAGGGTGATTTGGCACTCAGCTCCCTTCTGCTAAGGGAGTTAAGAACACAGGTCCAATCCCTCACTTAAAAGTTGCTGGAGGGCTTACATAGGCTCTGCAGTGATCCTTAGCGCAGGACTGAATTTCATTAAAGGCTGTTGAAAACCACCAGGTTCTAATTTGTATCAGGTTGGAAAGAAAATGCTATTCATTCTGAAAATATGTACTAAAACTTCATACAAGTAAAATCAAACACATGTACACACAATATAGTCATCTTTCATTGGATTTGTTTTTAGATACATTGATTTAATATACTATGCTATATTTATATGTATGTATATAATAGTTTTAAAAACACATGGGTTTGTTAGGCTATATAAAATTATTATAATAGCCTCTTCAGTTTCAAATCTGCAAAAGATTTGTAGGCTCTTAAATTCCTCAAGAATATATTTAAGTATCTAAGCGACCTGTGAGTCTAGTTGTTCTGCATGAAACAGAACACAGAGAATAGAACTTTTCATCATTGATGCATTGTTCATCTACTTTGAAATCTTAGCTAAAGACTCAATGATTTGAACTGCTTAGATACATACTAGACAACAAGTCCCTACAGTTGGAGTTTGGGACTTAATGTTAGGGGAATGCTGGAAAATTATGTGTATTAAACTCTTATTAATGGATAAACAGAATTTCAAAGATGCTAATCTGTTTGGTTTAGCTCATAAATAGGATTTTCCTGTGCATGCAAAGCAGGAAGACAGAACCCTGACTCATAGGTTAACCAGTGTCAACAACACAACCTCTTGATTGCTCCACATATACAAGATATAAGATACACCATTACAACACTAAACACAAGATTAGATATAATAGAGAAACAGAGATAGGTTATAAACAAATTCTTTACCAGAAAACCTATACAGACCATACCAGAGGCCCCTTTCCAAAGAAATAACAAGGGTTTCTAGACTGTTATTGACTATATCACAGACAAATAGAAAGAAATTAAAACCCTCCCAAAATGGAGTTAGGATCAGCGGGTAATGTTTATCACACTGAACAAAATATAGAGCTAAAGAAAAAGAGTCTTTCATTGTAATGCCTGGTTTTAAAAAAATGTTGCTATTATGACTCCTTTTTAGTATTCTGAACCACAATATCTGTGATTGTGTGCAATCACATACACTGATCCAGAGTAAGTACAAACTTTAAGAACTGGCTGCTTGACGACACCATGTTGTTAGGATCATCCTCCAAGTATCAAGGATCTGAGACCATAGCCAGTGCATTAGGTAAGGGATATAAAACCCTGAAGTTCAGCAGCTATGAAGCCTATGAGAGCCAGACCAAAATACTTAGCAGAGATATAGTACTGTTTTGGAATCACACTTTCTATTTCTACTCCCTCAACTGATGAAGATTGTATGTGCAACTGAGAACCTGGAATTGCATGCTCAAGTATCTCAAATATTCAGCATGGGTTTTTTGGGTTCACTAGTTCTTTCTCTCTCTACCCCAACCCTCTTCTTCCTTCTCCTCTTTCTTCTCTTTCACTTCTTTCTCATATTACAGTTAAAAGGAGCAGCAAAAGTCTTCAGTTTTCAGTTTGGCTTATTACATCTTCTTCAACCTTTAAGCCAGCTCATTGAGGCTCACATCATTACGAACTCAATTTCTGGCACAGTGCTTAATACACACACCCAGATTACTTCCCTTAACATCTTTTTTTAAATTGCATTGTACTAAAGGGTACCTTTCAGACTACAGATATTCTCTTTATTATGCCCTCTTCTATATTTCACTGATACCTGTTTTCATTAGTGACTGTTTAAAGAATTTTGATTAACAATTCCTGATTCACCACTGCACACATCTAATCATATTTGAAGAATGTTATAATTTATGGAAAAACTAAGCTAAAGGTAAACAACTAAATAAAGGTAAAATGTCAAAAATTACAATATAGAGTTTTTGTCTAGAGTTATTATTCCATAGTTAAATGGGGGGCTCCAGGGGAAAACGGTGTTTATTTGCATTCTAATAGAAGAATCCTTTTTTGAAACCTGCCACTATTTCATTGTAAAGTAAGACAAGCCTGAAGAGACTCTTTTCAGCATTTCTCAGACATTTCATTTTCCCTGTAAATTACAATATCCATTTAATTTTCTCAACTAAAACTCCAGTAGGATAGCAATGTATACCACGGGGGTTAACACACTGGGTTGTTCAGCAAAGAAGATAAGAGCAGTGTGGCAATATGGTTCCATTGCACCCCTCAGAGAGGTTTTGGCAGGCAAGATAGACTCTTATAAATGGTCAGACCCCAGTGAGCTGTGATAGGGCTGACTACACCATGTTGCTCCTCTTTGGAGAAGGAGGGGAGGAAGAGCGAGACAGGGAATGTTGATTACATCTGCATCCTTCTGACTGGCATATCTGAACTAAAATGAATTTATTCTGTTAAATATTTCATTTTTTGCAAAGGCTGAGTAAAGAATATTCAAATGCAGAAGCATGCAAACTGTGTAGGCAAGGTACTATCTGTATAGTAACAGTACTGGAGAGTTTAAAATTATTTTCCTTCCTGTGAGAAAGAAACCAGAATACTGAAATTTAGTATTGCTCCTGGAAATATCACATCAGTAAGAGTCTAAGGATGCTTACTCCAGATACTTTTAGTGCTATTTTCTCATCTGTGAAAAAAAAAAAAANACTAATTTTAGGTAGAAAATAAGGAAATAAATTTCTAACCAGTGGCATTTTGAAATAGTCTTTCAAAATAAAAGGAACAAAAAAAAAAAAAAAAAAAAGCAACACCCTCCCTAAAAAAAAATAAATAAACCACACAAACCCACCACTCAATAGAGAGATCTTTTACGGCTTTTTCTCTCCCTCACAAATCATGCTAATAATAGTTGAATAACCAAATTATGCTTCTTCAAATGGCGAAATTCCATTCTGTTCCTGCAATCCTTCATGTGTAATTGCAACATGCTATTACTAGTTACTGATCTGCTTCCATGTCACATGCTGCTTTTCCTCATGCCTACATTCCTACAATAAGAAGCTACATCTCAATAGGATGGGTTCTAGGAATTATTTAACATCTAATATTTTTTCCCAGTGCAAATCTTGCAGCATAGCAGAGTGCAATTCCAAGATTCAGAGAAAAGATTTGATGTCTGTCCCTTGCTCACAGAACAGCAAGCTGAGTTCTCACCAAGTCTTCACTCACAGGATGTTACTAACCTAAACGGACAACCCAGTGAAGTGTGCAGGAACAAAATATTCTGAGGATATCTCACAATTTAATAACCCATCAGAGTATAACTCTCAGAAGTCATTTGTGATCTCCAGCATGATGTTAGCAATATATAGTTAAGTTTTCATTCAACCCTCCCCTTTCACAGGTTTCCCAAAAGTTGTATTATAAAACAAGGGACTACCTCACCCCTGAAAAATTATCCCCTAATTTTTATTCATTATTATTTATACAGAGAGCTCTTCTTCTTGAACCAGGATCATACTCCGTTACACAGTGCAAAAAAGAAACCAAAAAACAGTCACTGTCCTTGCATCAATCTAAATGTAAGAGATAAAAATTAATATAGACTAGCAGGGATATCACAGGAAACAATGAGATGTTGTTGGTCAAGACATTAGGTGATGATCTCAATATAATATCCTAAAATGCCATATTCTGAAAGTATCTTTACGCCTTATTGGCAAGAGCATTTTTAGGGTTAGTTGTCAATTTGAAAAAGCTCATGAGTGGAAACTGCAGAAAGCAATAAATACACAGGTTTACAGAACTTAGGAGCAAAGGACTGAACATATTGCTTGGTGTTCAGTTGAAGTCAGTAGGGCAATTTAGTATTCAAACTCTATGACTGGTCACCAGAATCTCATTATATGGCTTCTTTTTTAATTAGAGCTTTCTAATAAGAAGACAGGATGAACTCACCGTGACTTTTGATTTTTTAAACAAGCAGTGTAAGCAGGTAGAATAGCAGACCTAGTGAATGTAATTAGACACTCCAACTTTCCTTTTCCTTTTTTTTTTTGTTTAATGAGGAAGGTGTCAGAGACTGAAAAAAGTTCATGCGTCAAATATCGATACAAAGTTTTGCTCATTATAAAGAAGCTACAACCAAAGAAGCCTCCTTGACGACTGGGACTTTGTACTGAAAGTCAAACTGTTGATTGTTGAACTGTTGTTCAGTCATCTCAGGCTGAGGGAAAGTTATGCATCCACAAAAGACCAGAGCTGAGAATCATCTCCAGCTGAGTTTTGAGTGGGGGAGAACACAGCTCACAGAAGCCAGGTTTACACAGACTTCCCCCACCAATCAAGGGGTTGGGGGTTGGAGGTTTTTGGGTGCATGGCGCAAGTTCTGCCCAGAGGCACTGAACACCCATCCTAATTACACAAACTGGCCCAGCTGTGAAACCCCCAACCCCACAGGTTGCATCTACAGGACTTTCACATGAGAGGCATCTGAGAGGGAGTCATAATCCATCAAAGACCCCCTCAAGTGCCTCGCAGAGACTTTGCACCACAGACCGCACGTGATGCAACAGATCCAGGGTCTGCTGCCAGAGACAATGACAAATGTGCACTCCCCCACTCCCTAGGCAGGAGGTGCCTGGATTTTCCTACCTAGCCTGAGCATGTATAAACCCATGGAATTCTGTGCTTTTGGGGGGACCCTCACCACCAAGAAGACCAGATGGAGAGGATCAACACAACATCGTTGGGATCCAGGGAGTGGTGATATTTTCTTTCTCTGTCACTCTCTTTCTGTCCCCCCACCTCTTTTTCTATTTCTTTCTCTTACTTTTTCTCTCCCTCCCATCTTTACTACCAAACAAAATCCATACTATTGACACTGGCATATGGTCTTGTTTGCACCTCAATTCAGGCCAAGGAATGTCTAAATAACCTTAATAAAGCAGACCTTAACAGAAGGTATTTTGATGAGGTATTTAGACATCAGATTTTTCTAGCATGAACAAACAAAAGAAAGTACAAGTTCACTAGAAACTAGTTCTATTGCCTTCGTGTAGCACACACAGTATTCTGCTTTCTCCTGCCACATTAATGAAAAGTAAATGCATTTTCATATACATGCATAATTCTTTTCACCACATTTGAGTTCCATTTATTCTGCCTACACACCATACCTTTCTGAGAAATAGTACACAGAGCACTTTATCAAGTGTGAATATATGCCTTTCTGTTGCTGAACAGACCTGCCCATGCAGCATTATACAATTCAGCCAATGTTATCACATCCTCACTGATTCGCCTCTTTCATCCATTTTATCCTTTACATAAAATTATCATCACAGAAGAAAAAACAGAATTTACACATAGTAGTTTTTCAAATAAGAGACTGCAGGTTTGGGGAGAACTGTTCATCATGATCTTCCAGGAACTTTAACTGATGTAAGCAGTAATGGAATCAGGAGTCTAAATAACAACTTTTGAACTGACCTAGGAAGTCTTAATGGACAATCTCTCTCCTACAATAAGTAACGCAGAGACAAAAAAGCTTCACAAACATCAGAGGAAGCATACGTACAGCAAGGAGAGGAAATATTCACTCGCACTAAGAAACAGAAAGATTGATTTTTCATGTGACTTTATATACATTATATGCACTCAGAAACATTAAAAATTAGACATTAATATGTAAAGAGCACATTGAAATAAATGAGGGTATAGAAACACTTTCAGATATGAAATATTTTCTCACCCAGAATCAGAGAATGGTTTGGGTCAGAAGGGACCTTAAGCATCATCTAGTTCCAATGTCCCTGCCACGGGCAGTGATACCTTCCAGTAGGCCAGGTTGCTCAAAGCCCCATTCAACCTACCTGATTCAAAAAATTAGCAAACAGGTCTTGGTATGATAGGAACCTGACTCATCACTAAGCTTCTCAAGCTAAAGTTCATCTTTTCCTCAACTTTCTTACAGCTCTCAGTATCTGGAGGTTTCTGCCCTACACAGAGTCAGCACACCCATGCCAGGTGTGCTCATAGCAGGGTGCACTATGTCAAGAAAGGAGTGCCATGAGCACTTTGCAGAGGCATGTGATGCGAGTGAATAGGGATAAAGACACCACTGCAATTCCATTCCTGCCTAATTAAGTCTGAAGGACCGTGTGGAGAACTAGATTGTGTCAGTTTATAGAAGCTGATTGATACTTTTATCAATTTCCGAGACTCTGACTCAGCACACAATCAGATCCCACAGTTTTAACTCAAACAACGTACTCAGAAATAGGTACTGCTGCAGTGGGGCCTTTTCCATTAAGCCTGCACATCAGCTTAACACTGAAGCTCTACATAAATCTGTGTTTTGTTGATGTGCATGAAAAAGCTGATATCATGACTAAGCAATGTTGGTGAATGGAAATATTAGCTTAATGATAGTTCTCCATGACATATTTTCACTGTGTAGCTGGAATAAGTTTTTAAAGGGTATATGTTTCCATTGATTTCAGTGGAGAAACATTGTTAGGCTTTAGTGCGTCTGAAATTCTACAAGATTTGAGCAGATTAATTACCATCTCCTTTTATATTCTGTTATTTTAAGAGCAATTAGAGGTATAGCAAGCTACTGTCCAAGTCTCTGTATCTGTAATATCAGGTGTATTTTGAAGTTAGACGATTCACATTAATATTAGATTTTGAGTATTTTTGTTATGAGTGTAACACAGCAAATATCAAGGAAGGACAGAGTGCTTTAAGTACATAGGAGTGCAGAGTGTTTGAAAATGTGTTCCTTTCATATGAATGCACAGTATCAGAGCTCAGATCTTGTAGCTGAATACATTATCATGTATTACACCGCTCACATGCATACTCCTAGTTTATGGCAAATGCAACATAATTCAACTCAGCCTTCTTTCATTGCAGACTCCTGCATTTATCGTGGTCTGACATGTGCACTCAGTCCTACTATGTTCAATAAACTAGTTCTTTTGCCTCTAATGGTGACTAAGAAACCCTGGCATAGAAATCTTTGCAGTAGCCAAGGAAGAAATTCTGCCTATGAAGGATGTCTATTTTCTGCTCTCGCCTCTCCCACTATGTCCATGTTACAGCAAATATCATCCATAGAAAGAAGTACTCTCCTCTGGGGTCTCAGTAGTCCAGATTTTATAGGAGCATATTTAGAATTAGTCCATATTTGAAATTGCTTACAGAATGCTATGTAAGTCGATGAAAGGTGGTACTATGACTCATCAACAAGAATATAGATGAGTCATTCTAGTTCTCTGCAATACAGGAGGTTAGATATAAACTTCAGTTTGAAAGCATCAGATCTTTAGTAAAATCACTGAGTAGAATTCTTCAGGAAGTATTTGTATCACTCTCAATATTAACCATTTTAAAAAATGATCGCAGACTAGGGGAATAGAAAAGATAAAAGGTGAAAGGAAAAAAGAGAAAAGACAGTGGAAGGGGATTATTTGAATCACATCATACAGAGAATGAGACCCTCACCTGAAAAACAAGAAATGGAAATCTCCAGTCATCTTATTTGGTACTTAAACAGAATACTCAAACTTTTTTAGATTCTATTGCCACGCAGACTGTAAGAGGCTTAAGGCTCCCAAACAGCAGTTCTTCAGATGGAGTTCCAAAGGATTTTGAAATGTCAGTAAAAATTTCTAGGACTGAAAAAACAAGACTCCAAAAATCCCTGATCAGCACTTGCAAATTCAAATATTTATTTTGTTTTTAAAACACCAAAGACACTAAGACAGAGACAGAATAACCTGGCAGCATTTTTCATGCAACTGCTTTATTTTTAAGCATACTAAGGAGGGCTCAAGAAGAGAAAGCATTATCAGCAGTTTAAGGATTAAGTGCTAGGTGTTGTTCACTAGGGAAACTGGCTTGAATTTCCCACTCCCCATCCTCCTCTGATTCAGGATTTATTCAACGTGATCAGTCTGAGATTGATCAAGGCAGAAGACAGGAGAACTGCTTGCATGCACATCTGGTCCCAAATTTCAGTGACTCACAAGAGAGTCTCACTCACAGTAAAATGAAATTTGTTAAATACACTTACATATCTTCTGCCGTTATGACCAATGTTTGTCCCATAGTATTCATACCTTTTAATATTTAGTAAAAAGTGTGCAAGCATGACACACACACACACAAAAAATATCTATTTCTGCAGCTGTTCAGTTACTTTCTATAACCAGCCACTGAAGAGCTGTCATGGAAACTGATTATGAGCAGTAATTTATTATTTATAAGCAGCAGTTCATTTCCCATGAACCTTTCACAGGAGGGCATAGCTCTTGGTAGAACATAATAGTGCAACTCATACAGATCTCTGCCATCATCTGTGGGTACAATCCCCACTTGAGGAGGGGTACAATCCCCACTTGAGGGCAATCGTCTTATATTGTCTCTTTCATCAAACTTCCATTTCAACATAAGTTAAGGTCTTGTTTGTGTTAAGTTCTCTGGCCTCTTCCAGAACCTCATTTAACTTTTGATTAGAAGCCCTCTCATTTTGAGCCTAAATATTAAACTTCTTTAAACTTTGGGCAAATCTGGTACATAAGTTCAATACTGAGAGAAAGAACTCCTTTGATGTTTTGAGACCCCCTTCAAGTCTCTCTTCCTGTGTTAAGAAATGGAGAGGGGAAGATGTTCTCTCTCTTCACAGGACATCTGTCATCTGTTCTGTTATCATCCTATCTGTCCTTCTTCCAGATCCCAAATACAGTAGAATTCCTCTTCTGAGAGAGAACTGTGGGCACAATTTTCCCAAATCCCAGCTACTGTACAACAGATTCAATACTTCTGTACCTCTCAGGGTGAAATCTTTTGCAATACACACTCTAGGATGACATTTGAAGCTATATTTTTTAAGATGTGAGAAATCAATAAAGAAAATGTAGGCCTTAGTCGCTGAAAGTTCACAGAAAGACTCAGGATAGTTTCTTGTCTTCTTCCATCATAATTGAGAACAATATGCAGAATGTCTAGCTAGGCAGTTTGATCACTGATATTTTAGGAAAGTGCAATTACAAAAATCACTACCGAGTCAGTAGGCTTGAAGAAAAAACATTGAGTGTCGGTATTCTTCATCTTTGTCAAATTAAGAACTAAGAGCTGATTTTTTAATTAATAAATAAATAGTAGATGTTCAAATGGGTGAATGTATTATGTAGATGAGCAGAAAAGATTTTTCAGTATAGCATATTTATTAATCCAAGGGTAAGTATGCTTTGATGACTGCATTGGCTTGATCAGAGTGTAATTTCACAAGCTGCCAATCACCTAGTTAGAGACTGAATTCAAACTCCATTTTTTAAATTGAGGCAAAAATTAAGTATTGTATCATCATTGTCTTACCAAGCAGAGACAAAACCAATTTTTGACAGCTGAATCAGCAGGGTCATTAAAAAGTCCAAAACTATGGCAGAGTTAAAGAAAGTTGAGCAATTAGCTTAATTTCTACCTCATGAGCTAACAATGCCGTCTTCATTGTCTAATACCTGCATCCATGCCATGTAGCAGGCTCAATCTGTCACCAATACAAACAGAAGTGCTAATGTTACCAGAAAGAATCTCCACACACTAGTCACAATCTATGGTGCCAAGGATGCACATTTTAAACGCAAGAAAATTTTTACTCTCTTCCTTAACTGAGAAATGTTTTTTTTCCTTCTATTACTTCTTGGCACTACATATGCTATATTATGGTAGGAGAGAATATACATCATCACCTGGAGTATTAATTCAAAGGAATACTCTAATTAAAATTCACTACTAAAGAATTTTTACTGTGGGTACAAACTTGAATTAGGGTGAGGCGGGGGGGATGTTTCTACAGTTTAATTATTTTTGAGAATAAGAACTCATAGACCACTTGCAATTTGTAATCTCTGTACATTAGAATAGATCTGTCATTGGTTTTAAACATTTACCCCTTGAAACAAGAATCCTTTCATACAAAATAAACCATTTTTGTAGGACTAAAGAAAGTTATGAACTGTTCTTCACTCACTGTAAGTTTTCCCTAATGAGTTTATTTCCTAGATTATTAAAGCATTACAAAAATACACCTACATTATTAGAAGGATTAATCAGAATTCACCTAGGTTTTAATTTGGAAAAATTCTTAGGATTTTTATAATTTTAATTAGAATTTAAAAACTGAATTTTGTATATTATTGTTTTAATATTTAGAAGTGTCTAAGAAGGCTAAAGTTAAATAAGATACAAATGT
The DNA here is from genome assembly GCA_013398175.1 of Climacteris rufus. Classification (NCBI taxonomy): domain Eukaryota; kingdom Metazoa; phylum Chordata; class Aves; order Passeriformes; family Climacteridae; genus Climacteris; species Climacteris rufus. Next base: position 150,511 of record VZRZ01001364.1, read on the forward strand.
GTCTTTAAGATTAAAGAGTATATCAGCAGATGTTGCTTTACTCAACATGCTTTTCCAAACCCATTTCTAAGCATAATAAATTACAAGTTAATTTAATATTATTCCAGATTCTCAAGCTTTTAGCCAAATATTAAGGTTGAAGTAATATTCTACATGCCCCCAATTGCAATTACATATACACAGATGTTAGCAGAAGATTTTTTCACAAAAGAAAATTAGTTACAGATGGTTGAAGAATTAAAAATAGCTATAAAATATTAAAATGCTAACATGGAAAAAAGAAAACTTAGCCTCAAATATCAAGATCTTCAAAATCTGACTGAAGAGACTAACGGCCATATTTTCTGATCTTAGCTTCCTTTTCTCCCATTTCACAAGTAAAATATACATCACCAGCCTCTTCGTCCCTCCACCAAATAAACCTAGCTCAAAAATGAGGGGAAAATGCTTTTAAATTTTCTGCTGAAAATTGTATATTTATAATCACATCCTGGAAGATTCTTTACCAATATGTTAAAAAATGAGACGAACACACCATTCAGACGGCATTCTTTCTTACTGGGTTCAAATGAATCTTTGTACCAAGGAAGTGATACATATTCCCTCTATTCAATGAAGTTACCTACTCTATCAAAAATGAATGGTACTGTTGTTAGCTTACTACTATTGCTACTATCATTAAGAAACATCCTACTAACCTGAGACTGGTTTAACAATTTATTTCAAATTTCTTTGTTGGAGAAACTTGCCCAAAGAAAAAAAATTCAAAGAGTTGCTTTTAAAAAAAAAGAAGAGAAACAGAAAATGAATACACAATCAACGCACTTTGAAAAGCACCTCTTCAAAACAATACAATCCAGAATAAAGCTTGACATTTCCTAATCATGATAGGCTGCTCAAGAGCTATTAGTGACCATCCTGTGCAGGAAGAAAAAGCCAGAATATTGGTCCATCATCCTTGTTCTCCATGAAAGCAGAGGAGCACGAAGATCAGAGCACAGGGAGAGAACTTGCAGGAGTAATAAAACTTTTCAATTACCCAGGGGATTAGCAAAAGGTAACAGCCACTGTAAAAATGAATACTAAGCAAATTTGCTGAGGACACTAAATTGGGAGGAGTTGTTATTTCCCTCGAGGGAAGAGAGGCCCTACAGAGAGATCTCAACAAATTAAAGGGCTAGGCAATCACCAACCGTATGAAATTTAGCAGGGGCAAGAGATGGATTCCGCACCTGGATCCAGGGCAGCCCTGGATGTAGAGACAGACAGACAGGAATGTGATGCTGGAAAGTAGCACTGTGGAAAAGGACTTGGGGGATCCTGGTTGAGGGAAAGTTGAACATGAGTCAGCAGTGCCCTGACAGTCAGGAGGGCCAAGCATGTCCTGGGGCCATCAGGCACAGCATCAACAGCCGGGCAAGGGAGGGGATTGTCCCGCTCTCCTCTGCACAGGGGTAGCCTCACCTCAAGTCCCATGTGCCATTTTGGGAGCCACAATATAAAAAAGACATCAAGCTATTGGAGACTGTCCAAAGAGGGGACACAGGTCTGGAGGAGAGCCATATGAGAAGCAGTTGAGGTCACTTGTTTTGTTCAGCCTGGAGAAGAGGAAACAGGGGAGACCTCACTGTAGTCTACAACATCCTCATGAGGGGAAGAGGAGGGACAGGTACCAATCTCTCCACTCTTGTGACCAAGGACAGAACTCAAGCAAACAGTGTGAAGCTGAGTTAGCAGAAGGTTTAGGTTGAATATCAGGACAAGGTTTTCACCCAGAGGGTGGTTGGGAACTGGAAAAGGCATCCCAGGGAAATAGTCACAGCCTGATAGATATCAAGCCTGATAGAGTTCAAGAAACATTTAGACAATGCTCTCAAGCACACGGCATGATTTTTGGGGTATCCTGCACAGGGCTGGGAGTTGGACTTTGTGATCCTTATGAGTCCCTTCCAACTCAACATATCCTATGATTCTATGATACATCTCCTTGCCAAGTCTTGCATGTCTGTTAGTTCCTACTGGTGGTTTTAGCTCATCTGAGTCTGAGTATCTCAAATTTATGGCTGGTAAACCATTTCTCTTTAAAAGGTACTAAACTGTTAAACAAGAGATAATCCTAAATTATGCTTCTACTAGGCTTCTACTCAAATATTTTTTTCTTTTTTCCCAGAAAGGTGCATTAGCTCTCCAACACAAGTCTTCATCTTTCCCTATAGGTGTTACAAACACTTTCTCACATTGCTGCCACCATAATGCTCTTGGTGCCTGAGTTCCAGCGAAAGTTAATGTTATGACTCCTAAACAATATTACTCTTTGCTAAAATTAAATAAACAAAAAGGCTGTGTTTCAAAACACCGTGCTCCATGAAGCAAACTTACCTGTGTTTTGAAAGACCTGGTTACAATTAAGGTACTCTGGGAGGAGCTTGTACCACAGCTGCACTGGCATGGGGTCCTATACGGTCTGCAGGGGAAGCTCTGCTATGGTGCCTGGAGCACCTCCTCCTCCTCCTTTTTCTCTGACCTTAGTGCCTGCAGGGCTGTTTCTCTCACATTTCCTCTACAACAGCTGCTGCACAATATTTTTTACCCTTTCCAGTTGTAAATATTATCACAGACATGCCACCAGCTTTGCTGGTGGACTCAGCCTTGGCCAATAGTGAATCTATTTTGGAACCAACCATAACAGGCCCTGCCCTACCTGGGGGCAGCTCCTGGTATATTCTGACAGAAGCCACACCTAAAGCTCCCCTACTACCCAAAATTCACCACATAAACAAAACACACACATTTTAATAGTGATTAAATTTGAAATTTATTTAAATCAGATAGTGACTTGTTCCCTAAAATTCCAAAGGGGATAAACATGGCTTTTTACAAGGACATATAGTGACAGGACAAGAAAGAATGTCTTTAAACTGAAAGAGGTTAGGTTCAGATTAGATATTAGAAAGAAATTCTTTACTGTGAGGGTACTGAGACACTAAAACAGGTTACCCAGAAAACTTGGGGATGTCCCACCCTGGAAGTGTTCAAGGCCAGGCTGGATGGAACTCTTAGCAACCTAGATGTCCCTGTCCATGGCAGCAGAATTGGAACCAGGTAATTTTTAAGGTCCCTTCCAGCCCAAACCATTCAGTGATTCTGTGCTTGAAACAGTGCTTGAAACTAGAAGCATGTCATACATGGACTTCTGTATAACACCTAGATTGAATAACAGATGTAATCATAATGCATTGTCATTCCATATTCAAGATTATATATGCTTCAGTGACCAGCAAAAAGTTCTTTTAATGTCTTATCTCTATGAAGTGAGACAGCCTTAACAGTGTTTTCTCTACAAAAATCACAAAAACTTTAAACTTGTACTAACTTTTCCAAATAATATTGTAGTCCTGCTATAGGCTAGGTCATCCTTGTCCTCTCAGGGGAACCGACTAAAACTGTGTTTCAAGTTCTGCACATTTATGTGGTGAAAGTATCACCAGGTATTAACCAGTACCAATGGTACCAATGGTTAATACTCAATACCAAGAAAGTATCTAAATAGTTCTAACTAGAGTTTTCTTGTGCACAAGGATAGCACAATTATCTCCTTACTCTTATGTAAATATAGATCATTCTTTAGTTTCCAATGCTTTGTCTTCATTTAAAACTCCTAAAAGACACAATATATTTTTCTGCAGTCTTCCTGAAAATAGTTTTTCCAGATTTTAGATTCTGAGAACTAGAAATAAAAATAAAATCAGTTCATATAGAATTTTGCATTTGATTATTTTTATTACAGTTGTCATTGAATCATACTTGTGAAAAGCTTCAAAATTTGCAAGCCCTTGCAGCCCTGAAAACCACTTTTTCAGCATACTAACAAAAAAATTCCAGAATCTACAGTCTTTGTCCCTAAACAGCTTATAATCTAAGATACTGTCAACATCAACAAAAAAGATTCAAGAGCACTGCAGAAGAAAAGAGAGGATAGCAAGCTACTAAAAAGGGAAATAAATTATGTAGGGTGGATTTTAACAAGAACAGGGTCTTAATTAGGGAGGGATTTAGAGAGAGAGAGAAAAAAATCATGTAATAAGATAATTAGTGGCAGTAGTTTACATCAGCACAAATTAGGACAGGCAGTTGGCAATTAGAAAATACTACTTTCTTGGTGGTGGCAGTCAAGTGGCACAGCCCAGAAAACATTTCTAAATTTAATAAAGTGCCAGATATTAGCTGGAAGCACAATCATCTTCTCTCATTTTGTCACTGTCGTTTTGAAAGCCTGTAGTACTCCTTTTCTTTAAGAGCTTTGGAAATGAAATGGAGTATTTGAAAACCAAATGCTAGATACTCCCTAAAAAGGAGACAAAAGCATGAATTGACAGAGAGAAGGGTAAAAGGAAGTTATCAGATTTTCAATTTGGACATTCATCATATGTGGTGCTCAGGAGGCTTGTTCAGATAAGAACTATTTGTATGACCAGGAAGGAGTTAAGTCAAAAACTACAAAGTTGAAAACAGATTGGTTAAATTATGCATGAAAGTCTTATTATTTTTCATCTTAGAAGAACTTATGCAGCTCCTGCATTTTTATCTTATTGACATTTATATACTAGCATATTTGCCAAAGAAACTAAAAGGTAATTTATGACCAGCTAAGCATAGCCTGTCTGTCCTCTGACTCCCTTCTGAAACAGCTTTAGAGACGTGGAAGCTGAAGCAATGCATCCTCTTGTCTAACCTGTCAGAGGCAGCAGAAGTATTCACTATGGACTGTACTGTTTACTCTCTATCCTTGGTAAATACCAGATTTTTTTTTAAACAACCTGTGTCTGTGGTTCTCTATAATTTCCCTGACACAGCAACTACCTTATGTCACAGCGGGTCTATTTAGGATGAGTCCTCTGAGGTGTGTGCCAAGTGACATACAGCACTTTGGCAGACCTTTCCAGAAGGCAGTGCCCCAGAGCATCTTGTGGTGCATCCCACACCAGCCCTACAAAGGTTATTACCAATATTGTGCTTAGTTGCAAAAGAAGCATTTAAAATTTCTTATTCTTGAGGAAAACCATGCATTAGTTCTAAGCTGGTCAAGGAAATCTCCAAATATTAAAGCAACAGCTTCAATTGCTTTAGCCCTCTGTTACCTGATTGTACTTCTCTAATATGCCTGTTTCACCACCACATGTTTTTCCCCTTTCCTCATTATGCTGAGATCTCCACACAGAAAATCTAAAGTGACCTTTCTCACTACCACTTGTTCATTCCTCCCACCTGCAGGCACATACACAGGCCATGAGCCTTGCCTGAGCAGGAGGAACTTGAGCAGGGGCCATGTAGAACTATCTTGCTGAACCAAGTCTGCCACTGAGGACCTTCATTTGCCTGGCACCAGTTACAGCTCTTGCGTCTAAGGAATAACTGGGATAAATACTGTCAATTATTAATATCATACTCCTAGCAAGTCATCTGCACAGTGTGTGCATTACTGGCTGACACTACATATTTTGGGACTTTTCAGATGTTGGAACATTCCAGCTGTTGGGCATGACTGAGGACAAAAATGGCATAAAAATCATTCCTACATATACAGTAATGGGCTAGTATGGAAAAGAAACTGTCAGTGGCACAGCTTATGTTTCTAAGTGGATGAATGGGATGGTTCAAGGGCAAAGGGATGACCAAGGATTACAAACATAAGGGGATTTCTTGAATGTTGTGTTAATTGCGTCCCTCAGTGATTTTGTGTGCTCAGTTTTCTGGTTTTATTGTATAGTGATCCTGAGATAGAAAACATAGTCAAAAAAAGGGCAACTATAACTCCTGCTCACAGAAGAGTTTTGGTTAAAAGGAATTCCGTGTTAATGAAAGCCAGTGTCACACACTAAAGGGAAAGCAGGTACTCTTACTGAAATACACCCTGTTCTGAGTGGCAGCAGTTAGACCTCCTGAAAGTAAACCATCAAGTTACTAATCACTTCTGAAATTTAGGCCACTACCTTTAATTTACTCTTCTGAGAGCAGCCAAAGATTATAGAAGCAGCAGAAAGAAAAACAAAAATATTCATTTTAATCTGAAAACAGCACAAGGGTTTTATCTTAACACCATTTGCAGTTTCTATTCACAAGGGGATCTGCTGTAGTGTTTAGCATATTTGATACCACTGGCACTGATGATTCCAGGAGCTGTGTCAACTGACATAGTGAACTGCCACCTCAGCACTTTGCTGGAATGAAGAAAGTATCTGAGACTCAAACTTTTGATGGGCTTTACTTATGACAACAGCAAGATTTTACTATGCATTAACGTCTCAAATACTCAGTCTACTAAGCTTTTGAAAGTTAATGGCACACAGAAAAATGTTTATTCTGGCATAGCAAAATAATCTTTGAGATGCATAAATCCTCACACACTCTCTTCCATTCTTACTATCTTTCTCTGGGACTATACCAGGCTTACACCAGAGGGAAATAAAAAGGGCTAAAATTTATTTATTTTTTTGTAGCAAGTAGGAAGAAGCAGTACTCACCTGCAAAACCTACCTAGGCAAATTAAAATACTTTAAAACAAATGTGATGTTACATTTCTGTTAAAATCTCCCTCCACTGTAATTACTGGTTTTGACTGTAATAACTAAATGTTAGATTCTTTCTTAAAATTATAGCCAACTCAGAACTAGAATGGAGAAAACTTGTCTTGCTGTGGAAATAAAGGTGTCTGGGAATTTCAAAGGAGAATAATTTCATAAAATATTGTGTCTATCAAGCCTAAAATTTCTTTTTGTAAATGTCTGCGTGCCAAGTAATTTTCATTGCACTGATGGCCAATTTCAAGGCAACATTGTTTCTATATACCATCAGTGTGCTACAAAGCCAAGCAATGTGGCAGTGGTGGTTTCTGGCCCTGTCTGTCATAAGGAAACTAATAATATAGAAAGAGCCTCAAAGTTTTAGCTTAGTGAATACATGCTCTCTCCAATAAGTCCCAAGCCAGAAGACTCTAATATCTCCTATATGACTTTGTCAAAGAATCAAAAATGTTCAAAATATGCAAAGTGCACCAGAAGCTCCTCAGATCACCAAACTTCCCTGGGAAAACAGCGTGACATTGGCCTTGCTATACTGAATAATCCCTGTAGTTTCCCAAAAGAGAACTTCCAAAATCCAAGGAGTTTGCATTTTTTTTTTTTTTTGCTTTAATTCAGAGTGAATACAAAACAAACAGAACAAAAGAAAATACCACTGAAAACTAAATATTACTCACTGGCCCTCTTTGAAAGGAAAGAGACATACAGTGTACTGTACCAGGCAGTGGACATGGGCACAAGCGACGTGACAGAGCTATGTGGATGCCTTGGTTACCTTGGCCATCTCTAATGACACCAAGACTCTATATTGAGGCAACATATCTATATGCTGAAATAACTCTAAATTAAAAGATATAAAGGCTAATCTCTATAAATTTAATTTCTAAACTCCCACTATAATGGATACAGCCAGTAGAACAATTCAGCTCATCATAAAGTACCTATTTAGCATATGATGACCTAATTATCTCCCTAGACTCCACCGGCTGTCTTGCCTAGGTATTTGTTTGCCACAGCAGGAGTTTAGCCCTCACTGACCTGTATAATCATACTTTTAAGTGTCTTAATCTCTAATTTTAATCCCTTCAGAGAAGCAACTCAGTTTGTCTTCTAATTCTTCCACTTGGAAGCACCTTTTCACATAGATGCAGGTGTCTCTCCTACTACTTTCAAAGTTAGGCACCCACATGATCTATACCAAAGATAGACCGGAATGTGATTTATTTCTGAGTTAAAAGCATGTGGATTTGACATCCTTAGTTTATTAAGACAGAAAAATGAAATTTTATTATTATTTATTATTTGAAATTATTAAGACAGGAAATGAAAAATAATCAGGGTCAGTTAAAAACAGTCTGCATAAAGCAGAAATAAGAAGATTCAAGCAACATCTCAGAAACCACAGGGCAGTTTGCAGAATTTACTCAGGAGGAAAGGCAATCTTCACATTTCAAGGTGAACTTGTATATAATGATTTGATGTTCATGGAAAGATATGTCTACATGGTGGTGACAAAGTTTCATGTTGAAGGGCACACTAGTCCTCTATTACAGCTGGAGTATGTTGCATATTAAAGGTCAGCACTTTCAAACATTCCACTAACTGTGTTACACAAACCTCATTCTGAAAAAGCAGAAAAATACTATTTTTAGCACTTTTCATATACAGATTATACCTGTTAGTCTATTAAAAAAAAAAAACCACAGAAAAACTTAATAAATAAAATCTCTCTTACAATACATAGGGAAGTACTCTGGGAACTCAGCTCACAATGAAGGTCTGTACCTTGAGCAGGGCAACAAATATCAAGTATCAAGGGTGCCAAGTACAGTTCAAGGTGAATAAAAATTTTGAATTTAAGCTATGGGAGTGCAAAAAAGCAGAAAGAGACAGAAGGAAAGAGACAAACAGAAATCCCATATTTGAAAGCCCCTTACCTGATTCTGCATCAGATTCCAATGCACTTGCATAGCTGCTCTGAGCTCCTGAAAACACTGAAATAAATCCTCTCACAAGAAGCACCTAAAAATAATAAATCCACATTTTAATGGGACATATGAGTGACTCTGCTAATGAAAACTAGTGCTAAATTTGAAAAGTAAAATTTACTTTCTGATATGCACCACTCACAATGAAAAATCCATCTTTAGAAGTCTGAATACAGATCCCAAAAAAAGGGCAAAATAAACAAGCAAAGCCCTCAAGTAACGTGTCTATAAATAGCTCTTCAGACCAGTCTTTGGACAGAGTAACCACATTTGGACATGGGCTTCACAATTTGATTTTTTTTAAAGTTTCCCACATGAATAATCTACATCTGGTTTATCTTTTCCTCACCCAGGATCCCTTTAACACCAGTTAGATGTTGTGGTAGTTTAATTCTGGCTGTATGCGAGGTACCCACCAAAGTTACTCCATCATTCCCCTCCTCAGCTGAGGAGAGGAGGAAAAATATCACAAAAGCTTCATGAATTAAGGGCAGGGGGAGATGACTCACCAATTAACATCGTGGGCAAAACAGTCTCCACTTAGGGAAACTAGTTGAAGTTATTACCAATTAAAATCAGAGCAGGATAGTGAGAAGCAAAACAAATCCTAAACATACCTTCCCCACACCCTCCCTGCTTCCCCGGCTTAATTTTATTCCTAGCTCTCTACCTTCTCCACCCCACTGGTGCAGGGAGATAGGGAATATGTGTGGCAGTCAGTTCATCACACATTGTTTCTACTGCTGCTTCCTTCTCAGAGAGAGGAGTCCTTCCCTGCTCTAGTGTGGGGTCCCTCCCACACGAATCAGTCCTCCGCAAACTTCTCCAGTGTAAGTCCTTACCACAGGCTGCAGTTCTTTCAGGGTGGGTCCCTTTCCATGGGTGCAGTCCTTCAGGAACAGGCTGCTCCAGTGTGGACCCCCCCACAGGGTCACAAGTTCTATCAACAAACCTGTTCCAGTGTTGGTGGATATTTACTCCCCCATGGATCTCCATGGGTTGCAGCAGCACAACTGCCTCGCCACAGTCTGCACCATGGGCTACATGGGAATCTCAGCTCTGGCACCTGGAGCACCTCCTCCCCCTCCTTCCTCACTTGGTGTCTGCAGAGTTGTTTCTCTCAGAAATTCTCACTCGTCTGTTCTCTGGCCACAAATACCTACACAGAATAATTTGGTATGAGGTGGGGTTTTTTCCTCCCTTTATTAAATATTTTATCACAGATGCATTTGGGCGATCTGCCTACCCAGTTAGTGCTCCGTTTTCATCAGCAGCCACCTGTGGAACTCATTATAGTGATCTACCCCAGTCTGACCTTGCTGACTTCAGGGTTACCTGTTTGTTTTTTGTCTCTTAGAACTGTTGATCTGTTAAGTTTGCAAAGACTTCACAGAGCTATCTGAGGTTAACCTACAATTATCAAGATTTTGCTGATATCTCTATATTTTAAGTGCTGCTGCAGTTTATACAGTTACAGAAACAGTATGTCCCATTTGAGGGCAATGAAAACTGCTCAGAAATAAGTTTACAAACTATTTCAAAGAGTGACATTGGAAAATATACCAGGCAAGTATGCTGCAATTATAGAATTGCCAAGAGGAGATAGTAATAATTGATTTATCCAATGGCCAACAAATAATCTCAAAGGCTAAACTCTCTTTCCAAAAACATAAATGATCCTGGCATTTGGCCAGCTCAAACCACAACATGGAGGAACAGTGCTTGCCCATGACACTGGGTCTATCTGAGGGAGTCCCAGCATAATTATATGTCAGCTGGAGTCTATGCCAGAAAAATTTTGAGGCACAGAGAAACCTGACATGTAGCTACAACCATATTAATCATTAGTGCTCAGGCTGCTCCCGAGATTGATCCAACCCTAGCACAAGCAGGTATCACTCAGTTTAGGTCCTACAACCCAAATGTTCCACTGCATCTTGTGGTAGATGCAGGCAGATATGCCAGTGTTGTCCTCAGCAGCCTGCACAGCAGCTGCTGGGGCTCTCCTCATGGCAGATGTGATTGCAGCATGCTGGGCACACCTAGGATCTCATTTCAGAAGACAAACAGGAACATCCCATCACAGATCTCAAGACTGATGCTGTCAGCATATTATTTGCTGTTTAGCGTCAAGGCCAAATTGAGGATGTTCTGAACAGGAGCGTAAATGTAGACAATCGATCCAAAAAGACCTGACCAAGTGTCAAAGTATTTTGCTGGTTTTGTAGATTGAATAAATACAGTCTTACACTACACAGCTTTCCCAAGGGGCTACTGTAGCAGAGACAAGTAGCATTGGCTGGAATAAAAGGGGCTTTTTAAGAAACCACAGGAGATTCTTGGTGTTGAATAACAGTAGACACTGGATACTTAGCTACTATTGCTTTGGTGGATATCAGATTACTTCTGAAACAGAAGGTTCTACTATAAAAGAAAGCTGAGAGTTTGTTTTTTCTTTTGTACTTATTACATCTTCTTGTTTTGGCATGGACATCACAACAAAGACAACCTGTGCCTTCTCTGGACACCTAACTGAATTCATAAAGGTTTTTCCTGCATGCTGTAAGAAACAAATCAGTTAAATCTTTTTGACTTCGGACTTAGGACATTTGAAATTAGAGATTCCTATACCATTGTGCCTATCTAAATACCTTTATCAAATCTTCTCCATTCTCTCTGTGTTACCACCCTCCCCTCCATGTCTGTTCTTCCCCTAAAAACAAAACAAATACTCACAATGCAGAGGCATCAGCCTATACTTGAAGATAATTGTTTCTTAGACCATGTGAAGCACTACACTCTTCGGTCCTGCACCTGACACCATGTTTGATCTCTGAGGTGAAAATGTGCTACAGTTGGTCAATGCAGACTAGTGATATCTGGAGAGTGAAAGCCAAATTTTCCTGTGCTGATACCAATAGGACTATTCACCAGCCTGATGTTGTCTGCTGTCACCAACAGCAAAGGAACTGTGTGAAAATATCTAAATTCTAGATCAGTATTTTACACTGATTGATTTTAACAGAGCTCAGACAACTGAAAGGAATCAATTACAGTTTTCAGAACTAGACCTGTGTTAAAAAGATTGTAGACAAGAGCATGATGAGAAGGTGGAATAGTTTGAAACTTGTTGGTGAGGCAGGAGGGACCCTAGCATGTTTCTTTAACTATTTCCCATTTCACTAGCAGCATTATTAGGAACTGAATCAGAGTGACATTTTCAATATTGTTACAACTTGCTCTCTGTTGTGGTTTGACCCTAGCTAGAAGCTAAGCACCCAATCAGCTGTTCATGCACTTCCTGCCCCCAGCAGGATCAGAAGAGAATAGTAAGAGCAAGAGCAAAAAATTTATTAGTTGAGATTAAGATAGATTAATAAGTGAAGAAAGGAGGGGAAAAAACAAGTGATGCAAAGGCAACTCTCCACAATCCACAAGCAGACCAATGTCCAGCTAGTTTCACAGCAACAACTACAAGACAAATCCCACAATTTTTCTTCCTAACCATTTTACTGCTGAACATGAAATCTTATGGTAAGGAGTCTCCTTTCAGAACCTGGGATCAGCTGTTCCAGCCATGTGCCCTTCCAGTGTCTTGCCCACCCCCAGCTACTCACTGGGGTGGGAGGTAGCAGAGGGGAAAAAAGAAAAAGCCACCAATGTCCTGCAGGTACTGTTTGGCAGCAGCCAAACACCAAGCAGTTTTAATAACAAATCCAAAACAGCACCGTATGAAGAAAATTGACTCCATCCCAGACAGCCACAGTGCACTATCTATGGGGATTAGAGGCAAAGGGAAAAGATGCATATTCCACCTCCTCTATCTGGAGAGGTGATTCCCTCACTGGAATAGGAGTGATTTGCTCTTCACTGTCTCATTTATTTCACCTTTTACCATCTACACTGTATTTTTAGACTATCCTACACCATGGTGTCATTAACATCAAACTGGCACCAGCCTTCCAAGGTTTCGTCCCTCCACAGGACAACTAGTCTTTACTCGCTCTGCTGTTTGATTATTAAAGACTGAATTAAAGACTTCTGGTCCCACATTCATCCAGTTCACCTTATAGTATCTACAATCAATTGGCAGTTTTCTAGAAATATAGTATAAATTATGTTACAGTGTTTAACATCATTATCCGATTTGCAAATAAATGTTTTTATGAATAGTTTTATGATACTTACAGGACTTATATTCTTTCCTTACAATTTAAAATGACCAAACAAACTTTGAAAAGATAATTACATTCCGGGTTTTAATCTGAACCTGTGTGCAGAGAAGGGTAAATTATAGTTTTCATCGTCAGGTAATTCCAAACTTTTTGAAAACTGAGATATTATTTTAGTTACTATTACTATTGAAAGTAATAAATGTAAGGTTAGCTATTGTGATGGACAATACTATGGGGAAACCTTAAAAGTAAGTTCTGAATATGATTCACTGTCTGGAATCTATTACTTTATCACTCTATCACACCTTTAGGATCTGATGAACTACACTGGACTTTAATGAATTTGCAGTCAGTGAATCTCTGCAAATTAACAGCAACTGGGGAGCTGGACCATTACTTTGAGGACACGTTCTGTTGCTGAATACCAGAGTAACTGTTTCTGTAGGAAGAAATGTTCAACAGTGCTGCAGCTGAATTCATGGGTTATCGGAAGCCTGAAACAGCAACACGTGGCTCAGGAGCAGTCTCCGCTATTCTCAGTCCCCTCAGAGGGGCCGTGTCTGCCAGGAGCTCCCGCGCTGGTGTTAGCACAGTCCACGGCACAGTTTTTAATGCAGTAAGAAGTTAAGAAATCGGAAGGGTTCTTTTCCACTTAATGTCCAGCAGGTTTTATTTACTGAAGCTTAGGAAGCACACAAAGACGCGTGGGGCACTCCGCATTGTCCTTTTAACACAGGGATGCGAGGGAAGGGCAGTGGACAATAAGCCAATGGCTGCAGGGGACTGGCGTGACGCGGACGGATTGACAGGGACACCGGCCAATCACGCGAGAGTGCACATATAGGGGACCCACCAATGAGACTGCCTGCTCGGGCGGACACCGCCCCTGTGCCGAGTGGGGAGCGGCCCTGCAATGTGTCGGCCGCGCTTGCCCAGACAGGGAGGGGAGAGGGGGAGAAGAGAGGCGACTGCCGCACACCCGCAATCCCAGAAGCGGGGGGTTGATAAGCGGCGGCCGCGCACCGGCCCTGGGTCTGGGCATGGGCCCCCCCAGGCAGACCCGGGCTGTGCGCTTTGGACCGGCGCACGGGGTGGAGCAGACCCCCCCACGGGGGGGAGCGGGAGCGGGGCTGGCCGCTGGCCCCTAGATGCACTGTGACACAACAGCAGAAATGAATGTGAAATCACTTCACCTCATACTATTTATTGTATTGCTTTATCACTTGAAATAAGATTCCACACTATATGATCCTTTGTGGAAAAGCTTTGTGACGGATACTCCCAAGCATGCCACTAAAACTTAGAAAAGCAATTTCAATGAATTGAATTGTGAATATTTTAAAACTGCTGACAAACACTTTTAAGCTGAAATGCTTATTAGCATATCCAAGTCTGTTCAAAAGGCATATCTTGTGAGCTGTTTGAAAGGGAAGCTTCAGCAGAACAGTCAGGCATGTAGTTTCAGTGGTACTTAATGGTTCCTCAAAATGACCTAATTTCTTTTAATTGACTATCAGATTGTTTTTTCAATCCCACTTCAGCATTTGCAAAAGCCTGCTCTTAATCCTTACCTACTATTCCAAACAGAAGTGTAATTGACATTTCTCCAATATATAAGTAATCCCTGTTTTTCATATTCTATTAAATGTTTCTACATTTTACAAAGACTGATGTTGTGTCTGCTTTTGGAAAATAGACAATGTTTCCATTAAATCATCTAAATAGAAACATACACTTTGAAAATTAAAGCTGCCATAACATGACTCCCTAATCTCTGCACCATTGCAAGTGAATTAAAGACTTGAAAATTATACAGGATCCTCCTATTATATAAAGGTGCTTTTCAACTTAGGTTCAGAAATGTCTGCAGGACTGTTATCCTTACATATGTCTTAGGTGTTAATGGACCTAGCTTCACTTCAAAAACCTAATGAGTCATAAACCCCAAACAGCAGATACTGTTCTCACTGTCAGTGTTTAACCTCCCACAGTCCATATAAAATTTCACCAGAGAAAATGTGCTAATTAAAGTGGAGATGCCCATGAACAACCTGCAGCAGGCAAAATGCCATCTTTTAACATCTGATTTCAGTGATCTTCTATAACTTTTTTCCTCATGAATGAAGCTCTGTAGGGCATTTAGAAAACAATCTTTATTGACAGCATCAGTGTGACATTTGATTAAACTAGATGGTTCTCTGGATTCTCTGTTCTCTGGATTACTTTAACTCAAGGCCTTCCCATAGCTAGTTAATGCTTACACTTTTTCATAAGCTGAATATACTTGTGACACTAAATCTGAGAGCTAATCTGAGTATTGTATTTTTAAATCACATTAATTTACTGTCAGTCTAGAAATATTGTAAAATACAATGTTTGCCAGAGGTATAGTGTAGTGCCCACCCTATTTACTATAGTTGCTAGACTTTATGCCCGTTATATATAAAAAAAGGCCTTTTTAGGGCTAACATCTTAAATAGGGTCCCATTTTGAATAGTACTGTGAAAAATCTGGGGGTTTTTTCTGTTCAAAGACTATAAAAATGCCTAAAGTAGTCAAGGCAACCTAGACAACATATGTAATGACCTGCATCCCTTCGCAATAACAAAAACAACAAGCATCCAGCTCAGGAACCCTGCCTGCTAAGTGTCTGCAGAAAATGGACATCATCTCAAATTTCAGTACGGGCCAGATGAATTCAGAAAACCATTGCTTACAAACATTTTTTATCAGCTTCTATTATCTCTGATTCTCAGAGAGACAGCAAACTGTTTACATTTGCCCTTCCTCTCTGGCCTCACTCTGTGCAGCAGGCTGCTTAGGAACAGAGTCTTCTCATTTTGTATATTCTAAGTCCAACAGAAAATTAGGCTAGCTCTTTCTCATCTTACCTGGCACATATAATTAGTACACTAGTTTTGTCATGAAAGAAGCATACAAGGGAGAAGCTTCACAAGAGAGAGGATAAAGATGTAATGGAAACATCCCAGAGCAGTGGTTTGTTACTGAAAGAGAACTCACAGTACCATGAACTGACATCACCAAAATACTCTAAAGCTGCTGTCATAGTGAAGAAATCAAAAACTGAGCTTTGCAACAGAAAAACTGACCTACCTTCTACATATCCTTCTTGATTTACTTATTAAGACAAAACTGACAACTACAAATTAAGTATATTGACAAATAAGGAACAAAAATACAAGAAAATAAGAAGGCGATAAATTAGAAAATCCTTGAGTTTAACCAGTTAACAAATTAATATCCTATCCTACAAAAGGTATTGGAGGACACATGTAGAAACTGCAGGTGTTGAGTAATCTGAATGGCAGCTAATGCAGAACCAGAATTCAAAAATAAACTCATGAACCCAACACTTATAGCCTAACAAACTGCACTTCAGGTTGAGAAAACTGAAATAGGTAACCTAAAAAATGCTAGTATTCCAGACATTAACTGAGATTAACAAACTCTTGCTTTATTAAAAATCTATTATGTTGGATGAAATTAGTATGTTGTGGGAATACAAACAGGTGGGGGCAAATTTCAATTTTACAAAAGTTTTGCAAGCATTTTTTGGGCTATCTGTTGATGTTCAATCAATCTGTCCTGGAAAAAAAGTTGTCATCAGAAAACCAAATAAAGAAAACACAAGCAGAAGAGTAATAATATAGTAACAGATAAGAGTGAAATGAACTTGAGGGTTTTTTGCAAGATCTGCAAGTGTTGGATTTGTACTCTTTTAACATACCATTCATCATCTGCATTGAAGATGGAAAAAATGTAAGACATTCATCTTCATTAGCTATCAGGAAGAGGTTAAACAGCACAATAATTAAATTAGCAGATGATAATAAATTTGGAAGTGTAGTAAATGACCTGTCTACAGCAAAGGCACAGAAATACAGTATAGAATTTCCTTAGGTTCAACGGAATTGGTAGAATTGGTAGAACAAAGAAAATAGATGAAGTTGTTTTTCAAAACATGAGAAAAGAAACCAGAACACCAATATTATTTCAGTACAGTAAAGCATGAGTTACACAATAGCATATTGCACAGAAAGGACAGTGTGACTTTGAGCAGCACATACAGAACTACTTTGACTTATGGGAAAGAAAAATTATTTCATTTTACAAGGTTAGTAGAATTTAGTCTAAGCACAGTCCAATAGACACTGGAAAACTGAGGGAACCAAATGCATGAAGGCAATATGAGACTGTGGAAAGAATAATTTAACAGAAAAGATTTAGAGCATGAAATATCTATAGATTGATTAAGAAAAAATGCCTAAATAAGTTAAATGAGTAGAGAACTTATTATTGAGGTCAAATTAGGCAAAATATGTAGGTTGGGTTGCAAGTGTTTAAAAGAATTTTTAGAAGAAATTAGATCTTTCAGGTTGTGTTTTATGTTTGTTGGAAGCCCTTTTTGAAGTTTAGAAAATAAATTGTTGGAGACCCTTTTTGAAGTTTAGAAAATAAATTGTTGGAGACCATCTTACCTTTGCCAAGATGCTAATTGCTTTTTACCACATTTTTAAATCCACTCACACTAAGCAATTTCTCCATAACCTTCAAAAACAAGGAAAGGCAGTCAGGCAGAAAGAAAACCCCGAGTGAAAGAAGTGGAAGTAACTGACTGTCTAGCAAGAGTACTAGATTTGCAAATATGTAGTAATGCCCATTGAGTTCAAAGGTCTCCAGCTTACTTGCTCTAAAAAGTAACTTAAGTAGACTGACTCTTAAGCTCCTTCTATGTATCTTGAAAATTATTCCCCTACAAAGCTGCATTGATTTAGTTTTCTTTAAATATGAAACTTCAGCTCTTTTGTCACTCTTTCTCAGCACTATTTTACAGTTCATTGCAGACAAAAAAAAGATCACAAATTCATCATGTTGATCCAAGACTGATCTGTCAGCAGAAAAAAAATTGTAATTATTCTTTAGCTAATCTATGGGTCCAGTTCCAGAAATTTCCTTTTCTTTCCATTTTTATTAAAATTTTCCAATTTTAAAACTTACAGAACAACTTTTTGGTACATTGTTTCCATTTCTTATACTATGCAAGAAATGGTATTTTGAATAATAAAACTGTTGCATGTCTACTGCAATAAGAAAGAGTTTCAGATAAGATGTTTGGGTACATTAAAACTATAAAATGCACGTTTTATTATGTGTTCCAAGAGAATTATTAATATTGTGAATCATTGAATTTGTATCTCAGTGTAAATTAAGATGTTTTATGCACAGAAACTAGCAAAGTCACCTTTTGCTGAAAATCTTCAAGATAAAGTCAAGACATTTACACCAAATACATTGCATTGATGAGTCTCTTCAAATTTTCATCAGTTTAGAATGCAAACAAAGTTAGCAGGAGTTCATTACACTACTACAACATCTAAACACTCATACTGTAGCTAAAATAAGGAAATGCTCAAGGGAAAAACATGCAGGGAAATGCCAAAGTCAAACTAGTTTCTGAAAATTTAAGCACACTTCAGTCCTTCCTTTCTCTTTTGCTCTAAATCATGTCCACCAAAAAGATGGCTAAACTTAGCAGGTGCCTATAACAACAGGCTCACCATCAGCTGCACAGGCTCAGCTGACTCATTAAGCAATACTAATTCAATCACTTTCAATCCTGGTCAACTACATTCAGACAGAGACAAAGGCTCTAAAACAAGCACAATGTTTTTCGTATCTATACCAAGAGGCACGAGAAAACACACTTTGAGAAGGTGTATTATATAGTAGTTTTAGGATAATGTAAACTCTCCATAATTTTGAAAAGATATCTTGTTCCTTGATTTAAACCAAAGTGTATGGGGGGTTTTCCAATGGAGAAGCAAGTGAAGTTAATGTTTCTTTTTTATATTTAATTCTATGCTTCCTCTGATTTACATTGGCTAAGTGCAACTTTTGAGAAGGACAGCCTTACCCAGCCCACCTGCTAGCCTGGCTGAGGGCTGCTGGCTTCTGTTGCCCTTAACACACAATGGAGTGATATGCTGGAGTGCTCCTACCTGCTTCTAACTACCCAGCCCTCATTAGTTATGCTCACAATGAGGTTGACTGGAATTATTTGATCTTCAGTTAATGTCTTCATTTCCTTCCAAGGATTCATCAAAGGCAAGGGAGTTACCACTGCCCAGGGCCACATGTATTTTGGGCAGGAACCCCATATTTACACATGCCCTTTACCAATTCAGAGACACATTCAAATGTGTATAGCATTCCAAGATGGAGTTAGCTTGCTAAAAACCCTGATAGATTAGAGTCACTACACAGTTAATTGACTTTTGTACAGCTGTCAAGCAATACTCTTATAAAAGTCTTTCCCCACCCAAAATAGGGTAAATTTTTAAAGCATATCAGACTTAGCAATACCAGGGTAAGAATTCCTCCTCCCTTCTAGAACAAGGACCTTTTGCTATATAATGAAAGATTTTATATTTGAAAAGAAAAGTTTCTGACCTTCATGCTTGCTAAGAAAACAGCAAACACATGGATGAACTGCCCCATTTTTTCCAGCTCTGAAATCTGAAGATGACAATTTAAAATGTCAGCATTGTTAGCTACTCTACTGCACAAAGTTCTATAGATTCAAGGATATTAAAGCCAACAGGCATTAATGGGCTAATGTAATCTGACCTGCATAATATATGTCACTGAATTCCACCCATTCTTTCCTGCATCAAACCAGTAACCCCAGGCAAGCTGGTATCTGTACCTTCACAGATGGTGCCTGTACCTTTAGAAAGATGTTGAATTTTGATCTGAAAATTTTTCATGATGAACAAGTAATCATATTCCAGAATAAGTTATTCTTGCCATTAAGAACAAGACCACTTGTATTTCCATGAATTTTCCTGCCCCTATCCTTTAATTAATAGCTTATTTCCTGCCAGATTTAAAATACTTGGTTATTAAAAATAAAGAGTGTTTGTATCCCATAATCCTGGCAATATTATTCCTCTTTGTTCTTTTCATGAAAAACGGCAGTAATACTATCATCACAGTCTGTCCCTGCTCCGAATCCAAGGTTTTTTTCAAGAGACCCAGGGATGTCCACTCCTGGCTATCATTGCCCTTCCTTTAACTGCGCAGTTCAAAAACCTACTTGGATTCAGTTTCCCGGGTTTAGCTCTACATGTCTTTGTAGTTTTACACAATTGAGCCTCTTTCTAATTAAGCAATTATAGAGTAGGAGGTTTCAGAGCAGTTAGATATGCCAGAATGCTTAGTTTCCTAATGCATTCATTCATTATTCTACTTCCTGGTTTCATATTAAAATAAAAATAACCTCTCTCTCTCCAGTCTCATTCCAATATACACCTACTGCTACCAGCCTTTTCTACAACAGCAGCGTTGTTCCTGGCAATGATAACTTACTTTTTTCTCCTCTCTTCTTTATTTTCAGTGGTCGGTACTGAAAACTGATGCAGTTTTTGCTTCCATTGTTTTAAAGATGTATGTAGGACTTTCTGTCCAGAAATCTGTCTTTTCCTAAGTATCGTTCCTCCACTGATCCAGTCTTGTTCTGTTTGTAGCTGCTGTTTTCTCTCACACCTCTCTCCTCCCTGCTGCGAGTCTCACTTGACTGACTGTTGCTACATTTCATAAACATGCAGACTAATCAAAGAAAAGGTCTCCTAAACTAAACTGACTCCCTAGTATGCAAATTATTTGCTGTAATTGCAGGCAATATTCAACCCATGCATGAACTTATTAGCTGTATCTTCCTTTTCCAAAATATACCTCCTAGAGATATTTTTCCACTTAAAGTTGCTACTGGGTACAAAAGAGATATATTTCTAGTCCCAGCTTTGCTACGAATTAAGACTACAAAGGAGAAAACAAATTGAGTTTTGTCTCCAAAGAAATGTTATGTTGAAATTTACCTACCAAGATAAGCTAAATGATATTATGTCAACACCAAGAACCTGTCGTTCATAGTTTAACAATAATGTAGCTGGAACAGTCATTTACTATAAAAAGATAGTGCTATGAATGAAGCTCAAGCCAGTGGAAAGGAAAATCAGCTCAGACAACAGCACTTTCAGTAAATCTCATGTTCACTATCATCTAGGTTTTCTTCTTTCAGCAAATCTTTTTTATAATATCCAAATTACACTGGACCACATGACAGGACTCCAATGGAGCCAAAGCTTTCAGATGAGTTTCCTACATATTATTTTCTACATGTTATAGTAAGCACACTTAGGTTCCCCAAATCTGAATCTTAAAAGATGCATTTTACTTAAACTTAAATTAGAAAAATCTAACATTTAAAATAGAAAAATTCTGACCTGCTGCATGAGATAAAAATCTAAATCCCTTTAGTCCCAAGTACTTCCTATATAAGTTTTGTTCTCATTCCAGCAACTTGCAAAGGCTTTCTACAGTACATTCTACAAAACATTGCCCAATCCCTGGTAACATTCAAGGTTGGGTTGGATGGGGCTCTGAGCAACCTGATCTAGCTGAAGATGTACCTGTTCATTGGAGGGGTTTGGACTAGGTGACCTTTAAAAGTCCCTTCCAGCCCAAACCATCCAATGAGACTAAGATTTTCCTCGGATCCATGAGGAAAAAAACTATTCTCCATCACAGTTTTGGTTATGCTTCAGTCTACCTCGCTTTTCAGTAACCTTCCAGTCTGGCTGTCACTGGAGCATCCTGCAGAGTGTGCCTTTGTCTCTGCCAGCTCCCTCTGCTCGCCTCCATATCCATCTGCCCAGATAAAGGGTCTCATCTTCTGTCCTGATAGGAGTCCACCTGACAAGACAAAAAGGCAGCCTTCCTCTCTTCTCCTAAATCACAGCATTTTAAAGGAATGTATTCAACAATTAGATAGAGCACATGATGAAGGAAGACATTTAAACAGAGGCTGTCACAAGCCAGGTAAACATTATTCCCTGGCAAAAGACCTGGAGGACACACCTGTTCTCAGTACTGGAGGACTGTATTTGAAGTTTTTATAGCAGTACTCAGAGCAAGTCAAGAGTAATGCTCAGGCCTTAGTAACATAAGGCATAAAAATTGCCAAACTAGGGTAAGTGCTGCTTCCAATTGTAGTTTGCTAATAAATGCTTTGGGAAAGATTGTATCAGGAAGAGTAGGAATACTGTGATGTAAGCATAGCCTCACAGCTTCCAGCAATGTGTGTTTAGGGATTTCATGAGCTGGACATTGCATCTGTCCATCACATTTAATAGCTACCAAGAGAACTGCCTTCCATGAGTTTGTCTAATCTGTCTTTGAATCCATTTTTACTGCTGACCTCCACAGGTTCTTGTAACAACAAATGCAATAATTTCATCATGAATTACATGAAAGAAGTGCTCTCTGGAGCACACATAGACACACAGATTTCCAGGTCCCCTGAATACCCCCAGAGACATCCCCAGCAGCCTGATCCCCCTGCCGAAACCCAGGCCCCCACGATTGTTATTGTTATTAATTATTAGCAGTGCTGACATCCTTCCTAGAGAAGGATTATATTAGATCAAAGATTTTTGCAAACAAAGATCAAGAGAAGTCCTTCCTAAAAGATCTTCTAGTTCACGCAAAACACAATGGTTCAGAGAGTGAAAGCTGTGGGAAACGATATAAGCACAGAGGACAATGTGTTGATTTGTAAACACCACAAATATTTTCTGCACTCTTTTCTGGGGTGTGTTACAGGCATATCAAGTCTCACACTTCCTGTGATAAGTGCAGTTGTTCACACTTATGTTCTCCTATGATGCACTGATATGCCATGTTTGGTACCAAGGCATGACAATATTTTATGCAGCATCTGTATCTTGTAGAAGAGTAGAGAACCTGTGGTGCTGTCTTGCATTTGGGAAACTTTCCTAGCAGGGCTATCAATCAACTAAAAGCTCTGCTAAAAGACACATTACCCACCATCAGCTATTTTTTTCCCTGAGAAATAATGAGCCTAAGCTGGTGCCTATGCAGTCTCACAAGCAGTATTTCCTACAATGGGGTTCAGAGGTCTAGATGTCTGAAAAAACAGAGAAAGAAGGGAAACATCCCAGAGCAGGATGTTTTGTGGATAGAAAGAGAGGGAAATACCCCTGCTCTTTCTTAAGCAGAAGCAGGACAAAATGACAACCAGCAGAGAAGGCTGTCCAAGGCAACTCTAGCTTAATGCAATCTGAAAAAGCCCTTCACCAGTCTCATAATCTCTCATCAATATAAACCTATTCACATTTTTTGGAAGCAGTATAAAATACTATCTAATTTCAAAAAGAAAAATTTGCAAGCATAAATCATTCGACCAGTTTCTACAGAATGTTTTAATAGAGCTACTTTGACATAAAAAATACAGTAAAAATAGTAAATTATTCTAAAGGCAAAATTATTAAAAGGCATAACAAACTAAGATACATAATAATACAGTACTTTCCAATTAAAGATATCATATTGTGATTAAACTATATACAAAGGTTATAATTCATAGAATCATAGAACCCCATGTTGGAAGGGATCTCAAAGATTTTCTGCTCCAATTTTTCTTGGTGGAATCCTGTTCTAGGTAAAATTAATTTCTGCCCATTACTCATCCTCTTTCCCATGTGACTCCACATGAGTCTCCATCTTCTTTGTAAGACATGCTTTAAATACTGAAACATGGTGATAAGGTCTCCCTTAAGCCTTCTTTTCTCAAGCTGAACAAACCTTTTTCTCTCTGCCTTTCCTCATATGGCAGGCTTTCCAGTCCACTGATCATGTTTATGGCCCTTGCCTGGACACTCTCCAGCCAATCCACATCTTTTTAGCATAGCAGAGACCAAAGCTAAACATTGTGTGGCCTGACAGGTGCTGAGTGGGATAACATCTTTATCTCTTGATGATGTCCTTAGAGGATGCAACCCAGCATCCTCTTGGGTTTCTCTGCTGCAGGGCACACTGTTCATTCATACAAAGCTTGTTGTCCACCAGGACCTCCTAGGGCTCTTTCCACTGAGCTGCTCCCCAGTCAGGGA
The DNA here is from genome assembly GCA_013398175.1 of Climacteris rufus. Lineage (NCBI taxonomy): Eukaryota > Metazoa > Chordata > Aves > Passeriformes > Climacteridae > Climacteris > Climacteris rufus. Next base: position 174,246 of record VZRZ01001364.1, read on the forward strand.
GCTGCTTCCCAGTCTGCACTGCACTCCTGGATTATGATTCCCAGGTAAAAGAGCTTACACTAATCCTTGTTGAACTTCATAGGTTCCTGTTAGCTCACTCTTCCAGACTATCCAAATCTTCCTGCAGGGTGACTGCCTTCTGAATGATTCAGTTCCCCACTCAGTTTCATATCATCAGCAAACTTCAGCAGGGCACCTTTGATCCCATCTTCCAGATCACATATGATGATATTAAACAGTGTTTTGAAGAGTATTGATCCCTGGTGGACCCCACTTGTGATAGGTTGTCAGTCTGAATAGGAGCAATTTACCACCTCTCTGGATACTCCTGTCAGTCAGCTCCCCAGCTACTGCACAGACATCTTATCTAGACTGTAACACATCTGTTTCTCTATGAGGAGACTGTGGGAAACTGTGTCAAAAGCCTTTGTCCTAGAAGATGATTATGTTTGTCGAGCATGATTTGCCCTTGGTGAATTCATGCTGGCTTTTCCCAGTCATGTTCTTCATCTGACTTGTGATAGCCCTTAGGAATATTCATCCCATAACTTAAATCAGTGTTAGGTGACATAAAATTAGCAGACCATTAATGAATATAACCGAAAAACCAGCAGTCTGGAAAACTGGTATTAAGATTGGCTGTAAAAGTTAAATTTTGTTTCCTGCTAGAAGAGTGTCTTTTTTACAGTTTCCTGATATCAATACTTACACGGGGGGACCTATAAAGTTTTAATATTTGTTATCACTTTAGTAAACTCAAAGAGAAGAGCATGAATAAAAAAACTGTCGAGTAATATATTAAAGGAGAAAATTGCTTGCTGTTAAGAATTAGTGTTTTCCATTTCAAATAGAATTGTGTTTTATTCTGTTAGCACTAATAGTCACAGAATTTTATTCTTTCTTGTGATTTAGTGAAGTTATTCTATTTGTACTTTTAGAACAATGCCAGAGAATGACAGCATGATATCTTCCCATGACATTTTGGAACATAGTAACACATATGGTCTGTTCACTTACACAAACTGACAAAGTTTAAGCTTCATTGAAAGAACGTTCTTTCCACATAAAGGCAGTAAAAACATAAAAGTGCTTGATGTGGATAAAAGTAGCATAAACCTACTATTCGACTTTGTAATTATTTAAGTGATAAAATGAAATGTTGACATTCACAGAGGAATATACTCAAACAAATGATAGGCACATACCAAACAATCATTTCATTACTGTCCTCTGGAGAACTGCTTTAAATAGTTTATTAATATGTCAGTCATTGGAAAACAACAGACTGCTGTAGACAGACAGCACAGGGAGTTCAGGTTTACTGCTTCTTCTCAGAAGAAATGCAGTATGTGGAGTTTCACAAGCGAGGGGAAACATGAAAAGGCAGTTTCTAAATCAGTTGCCCTTTTTGAAATGTTACAGCAGACTTTCAGGATTTACATTTACAGTCTTCCAGATTCTTAGTCCCTTGTGCAGAAAGATTTCCTACATGGCTGTGATGCTGAAGCTGTAATGCCACATCCTTTGCTCTTCTCAGGGAGCATGTGGCAGACATGTGGCTAACAAGTTTCCACAGCAGAAGTCCTACTGTCCTGACCCACCTCACCTTCCCTGTGTTAGTACCCTTTCCATGGTGGTGACTGTTTCACTGTCCCAGTTCAATGTCTTCCATGTTGTATCACAAATCTTGGTAAGTAATCACATCTTTCACAGAACCACTTCAAAAGAAACAAAACAAAAAAAAAAAGGCTCTAATATATTTCTATCTTTGATTCTGGTTTAGTATAAAACATGCTTAGTAATTTTAAAATGCATAGGATTAATAATAAGGTCAGAGAGAGTTCACCTTGTTAAATGTGTTTTTTCACCAAACATGAGTATGTTGAACAGAGAGGCTTTCCCCCAGCTTTTTGAGTTTTATGAGTTTTCTAGAGACACTGTGGTGTGGCAACTTGAAAAGCTCTCTGCTGATTTGTTACCATTTTGGCTTTTTGACTAGCTGTGTGGCTTTTTTTTCCAGCAGAGGATAGAATGGTTATTTTCAGTTCCGAATCACCCCATTCATTATCTCCTTTGGCAAGCTTGGTTTCAGTTTTCACCAGCTTCAGTTTTGAGCCATAGACCAGGTCACACTCTAAATAGGCCAATTAAGTGTCTGAAGCTAAATTGGTCCTTATCTCTATATGATTGTGGTTACATTTTCAGTGAAAAAATCAGGGAGAGCAAGTTACAGGCATAATTCCTCCAGCATTTCAGAACAGTGCAAGGTTTTCCCTTTCTTCCTCTTGTAGAAAGCAGCAGCATGTGGCACCTACATAATCAAGATTCCCCCTTCTCCATTTTTTTGTTCAATTTTAAAATATTGAGAGGAAAAACAGAGTGAAACAGAATTTCTTTCAAACTTAAAAGAGGGAATATGGACCATCCAGTCTATTTGGACTGCTCTGCATTGTTCCTGCAGCCAGTCTAAGGAGCCACAGTGGTCCTTAAAAACTACAGCCTTCTAAAAGCAGGAAAAGGAAAGAAAAATTCTTGGGGAAAAAAAGGCTCTTTCTGCAAAATGAACAGCAGCGAAGAAACCAGCAGAAATTAGTTTATCTGAACTGTGATTCAGTGACAATAATGAAACATGAAAGAAAGCAGTTAATACATACACAATTTACCAAGCAGCTTAATAAGGTAGCTTCTTTCTCCAGTTGTTATCCAACAACTACCAGTTTTCAAAAACATAAGCCTCATTTCTGCAATGACCGAGGCTCTTTCTTGAAGCTCTGAAGTAGAAAGAAATATTCTTACCTACTTTGTCACTAAAATCAGGCCTCTACACCGGGAAATGACGTGTTGCTGACTGATGAAACATTAAGTACTCAGTCACTCAGCACAGAGAGGAAGACAACAGGCTGGTTCACATTCCTTTCCAAAGGTACAGGCACTGGCACTATTCTGCTGAGGCCAGTGGAGGTGTGTTTTTCAAAGACACTGTCAGCAACTGACTCAGATTGACTTTGTCAATATCAGCTCCAGTGCTGTGTTTATCATCTCCCAGCATCTTTGCACACCATCAGGCACTTACTGAGCACACAACTTAGTTCAACACAGACTACATACTGCAAGAGACACATCTCAGTTAAAAAGATCCCATTAATTTCAGTTTTATGAATTATTAATATTCCAGCAAAACCCACACACAAGGCTGGACATCAAACTCAGCAAAACCCACACACAAGGTGGAGGAGAAGGAGGAACATCATCAGCTCTCAGTTTGAAAATTCTGAGGCTGTGTAAAAGAAGGAAGGGAAAAGGATATTTTCTCCCCTTCTTTTCTTTCTTTTCCTTCCTCAATTCTATTTAATCCAGTCAATTTGACTAAAACAATGAAGATTGCCCTTCACTGCCTCATCCTTAATAACAACTTCTGCTAATCTTTTAGCAGTGAATTTCTTGCTGCTTCAAAGCACATCCTACTGCTTTGTCTCATTCTTTCCTACAATATCAATCTTGATAATTTTGAAATCATGCAGGAAAGGAATCTTTTTTTTTTTATTGATTTGTCAGTTCTTCAATGCATACACTGTGCTACTTCTACATCTGAGGAGGCAACATTCAAAGAGAATTGTTTTAAAAGGACCAAAAATCAGTAAATGAAGAATATTTACATTTCATTGCAAAGAAAATACATTTCCTGGGATGGTTTTCTTGCATTTGGAGATGGTATAATGGTCAACAAGTCTCTCAATGTACAGCTTATCTTCCAAGAATTTGTTGGGTTTTTGCACCCATTTGTCAAAAGAACCTTCTTCATAGATATTTAGTTTGAAATAATGAAAGATAGTAACTGATTTACTTGTTTTAAATGACTCAGAGTTGTCATTACCACTACAGTTGTATGTTCTGGGAATTCACCCGCTCAGAAGGGAGACAGTATTATACTAATAGCATATGAAAAAGCGGCAATATATGTCTTCCCTCTTTACCGTTTTCCTCTAAATAAGTAAAGGGCTATGGGTTGCTTCTTATTCTATGGGACTCATTTCATTAAAAAGCCCACATCTAGACTTTGTCATAACTTTCTCCAAGTTAGTCTGGACTAAGAGAGAATCTCGTCTACACTATTCTGTTCTAAGGCAGAATTCACAGAAGACATTAAGAAAGTGAATGAGGCGTACATTGCAAGGATGAATGTTACATTTTACATTACAAAACCAGATTCAATATGTGGTCTAAAAGCTGGGAGTATGAATTCCAAGTGAAGAAACACAGAAAAGTAAATTAGCACAACATACAACATCATAAATAACAATAAAATAACAACATAGAAACTTTTTGGTTATCATGTTGTTGGAGGTTGGGGGGATGCCTTGGAATTTTCCTCCCTCACTGTTACTAAGCAACAAATAGCCGGGTAATTAGGGCCATCAACTTTTTTGTGAGAGACAAAAGGGGGGCTTGGGCAGGGCAGGTAAGGGAGAGCCAGCCGTTGGAACAGACACTCTCGGGTCGGACTCGGAGAGGAGAGGCTGCTCTTTGCTTTTGGCTGCGACCAGAGGAAATCCAACTGTGCCCTGTTTTTTCTTCTCCTGGCTGGCTGAGCTTTGATTCAACCCTTATTGCCACTGGGAAGTGCACATTTCCCCGGGCTGTGTTTTCTTGCAGCAGTTGCCGGGAGAGTCCAGCTGCCTCTGCCACCTGCCCCCCTCTGCCGCATGAGACCGCGGCGTCTGCTGTGACTGCAGAAATCCTTGCTACCTCGCTAGCTAGCCGGAGAGAGAGAGAGCCAGCTCCTGCCC
>VZRZ01001364.1:179258-212774 GCA_013398175.1 Climacteris rufus
GGAGGGGAAATCACATTCTCTGTCCTAAGGGAGGGTTCAACCTCTCTCAGCAGACACCTGTCTTTCAAAACCAAGACACATGTGTATATATATACATGTATATACATATATATATATACATATACATATACATATACATATACATATATTATATATATACATATACATATACATATATATATATATATATGCATGTGTATATATATATGTATTACCGGGCTGCCTGTTATTACGACTTATCCCGGCTTATCAGCCGAAGGCGCAGAACAGAGAAGACGGAGTCAGAGCTTGTTCAGAGCAAAGGGCAGAAGGGGGAGAACCCACCTTCGTTTAATTCTTATATACACTTTTAGAAATCACAGATCATTGGAGAAAATTAACACTTCCGTCTTTAACTATATTGGTTACAAGAAATGTCCGTCAAAAGGATCTGTGTCCATGGGAAAGGAATGTAAAAAGATAATTTTTACAACAACATAGCTATGTTTACAAAATCTCGTCCTTGAAACTGTCTAACAGAAGGAGCTAGCTATTTTTCAGTGAAAAATGGGCAACATATATGCAAAGAAAGAGAGATCTGACTCCACTGTTAAGTGCTCACAAGTAGTGGTTCAATGCTCATAGAGCAAGCACTTTTTCCTGGGCCAAACTCCATCATGTGTATAACAGTGGTCAAACTCCCTTTTTCCTCACTGTAATAGTCATTGTCTATCCCAGCCAAGATTGTAAATATATAAATTACTTCACAAGAAGAGTTAAATCTTCAGTTTGCCACCGGCTTTGTCACTAAGGTGCAATGAAATTACAGCAAATTGGACTGAGACATTGTCCTAGATTATGTCAGAAAAAGTCAATTTTTTAATGTCAGTGTCAATGTTTTCATTTAAGCCATTAAACCATAAGTTAACATAGCTACAAAACAGGGGATTCCACTTTTCTTTTTTTATATATCTTCCATTTCCAAGTGTCAAGATATGTGATGTTATTAAGAAATAAACAAATCTGTTATTTATCCAGAAGACAATACATTTAAAAATAAAAAACTCTATGAATGAGGTATATATATCAGTTATATAAATATTTAAACAGACACAATAATTTACAGTATTATGAACTGAGGACCATTGAGTACTTAAAATGGCACCATTTTGTGAGATCAGTGAGCAAAGTCTTGGAGCTTTCTGAAGAAAATATCATTAAGATCTGTTTCTCTGGTTACATTACCTATATTTTGGAGAACTCCAAATTATTACCGTGCAGAAGATTAGATTTATTGAGCCAGTTAAACTTTAATTAGGGAAACTAAATTAAAATGAGAAGTCTGAGTTCTCAGTGTAATTGTAATCAGTCGTGCTTAAGAAAAATACACTCAAACTAGAACTCTTGCAAAGCATGGTCACTATGATGAGGGAAAAGGACACTTGTTTAACTTAGCCCAACAGAGTTTATAATGATATGCATTAGCAGAACAGAGGGATAAAAAATGAGTATAAAGTGACTGTGACTAAATTTAGGGTGGAAAGAAAAAAAAAGACAAAGGCTGTCACAAAGTGCAGGGCTATGGGAGAAAACTGTAGAGTGAATTAAATATATTACATGATAGACTGCAATACCAGTAATTTCTGAATTAATTTGCCTTAATCCAGATAAAATTTCTCCTCTTCTTTTGCCTAAAGGAAAATCCACCTGGCATTCAAAAGGAACTCTTAAACTTTCAAATCTTCACCAACTGGATTATGCGGATGAAGGCCTTTTCTGCCTTACATATTCAAAGATTTTCTGTATTCACAGGACTAGGAAATGAATTCAATGTAATTGTTTGTGATGCAATTTGGTATCATTCCTGAATTATCTTTGGAAGATTTTGATTATGTACCTGAATTCATACAATCCTGAGATTGAGATACATTCCTTGGACAAAAGAGGCAGTCATGGGGAGTCATGTAAAAATCATGGGAGGAAATAATTTAGCTAAGCCTAATTTAGTTTCTGCTTTAAAACTCTTAATACTGAGCTTACTTTATGACTCCTCTGCTACTTAAATATATTGCTTGTTACTATAAATATGACAACAATTCAAAACATGTTCATTTATGGCTGACTGCTTTAGTGGCTTAGTGAAAGCCAAGTAGGTTATTTTTGCAATATGTTCCCTACCATTAAGCCTTCTGTCCCAGCCTGACAAGAACCAAGAGTGTCCCAGAAGAACTCTAAACTGTAGTTTGAGGAAACCATCAGAGTTGCTGTGCTTGTTTTCATTAACCATCTTCACTAGATAGCAATATTGGCAAAGAACTAGGTTTTTGTTCTTGACTGCAATTGTGACAATTGTTTCCAGTGTAGGGCATTAATTTTTGACCTGTTAAACCAGAAGGATTCCCCTGGTGGCAAGAGGGCAAATTCAGCCTGCCCTCTGTGAAGCTTCATTTAGTTCTATCCTAAATGTTGTCCAGATAGGAGTTAGAAAGGTCACGAGAAACCCAGAAAACAGAGAAGTGTGTTCTTTCCTCAGTTAAAATCTGTATGGTGAGTTCAGAAGGCAGCAGTAACCCTTCCACTGCACTCTGGTTTTAATCAAGAGTTGTCACTGCTCCTGGTTTCAGTGTAGTCCAGGGTGTAACTGGTAGCTGTTAATGAGTGAATATACCACCTGTGGCCATCTGCTTTAGTCTTCAGGCTGTTATAGGTAAAGACAGTGGTAACATCAAGTTTTGCACTGACGTCATCCTGGCACTAACAGATACCACAGACCTTGCTAAGATATTGCAGCTATATGAGAGTAAACTCACTGCACAGTGAGCTAGTGAGTTAATAAGAAGTTATTAACATGGTGCCAATTGATAAGAGCTTGCATGACCTGGCACAGGATACAATTTGTTTGTAAAAGAATTATAGTAGAAATATACAGAATAGTAAACAGAAAAGTAACTTTCTTATTCTTGGATGATTTTCATGGCCAAAGGTATACTAAGAAATCATGACAAACTCCTCAGTAAATAAGAATTCAGGTGTTCTCATCACATTCTCCTTAGTGAATCTTTTAGAAATGTATTTTGTTGCTACCCAAAACTACATCATGAGCTGAAATTTCCAGCTCTATTGCTGCAGCAAATAGAGAATAAAATAGAAAACATCCTAAAAAGTGCCCATTACATGACACAATATTTACCTCTCACCCTGAGTCAGTCTGTGTAGGTCTGCTGCAAGCAGCTGGACTTTTTGGAGGGTTTCTGTGTCCATGTGTATAGCTGCTAATAACATCCTAACCTCTGACTTCTTAATTATTACCTTCTACTTACATCATTCAGCAACTTAATGGTAAGACCCTGTTAACACATCATAAAACATTAATAGATTTTTTTTTTTATTACCAATTATATTTCAGGATTGCTTTTCATATAAATGCCCTACTGCTAAGTGCATATCATCTCCTTGAATCTATTTTGATGTACCAAACACAGTAGTTAAAAATGGCTAATAACTTACTCATGCAACATTATGGGTACATTTGGTACCTTTCTCTCCTCTGATTATAGACATATCAGCTCATTAAACACTAGTATAGGAACACAAGCTGAGCCCTTCCTTTTAACAATCAGTGTGAAACTAGAAGTTAAGCCCTTCTCTTTTAATGAATAGGTAGTACTGCCTTCATAATCAGGGGAGACTAGGAAGAGATGTAAGGAGAACACACTGTGTTTCAGCCAGCATTTATAGCTATGGAGGTGGTGGTTTTTCATGCCTGATTTCAAGCATGCGTTGAAATGTCTTAATGTGCCCTTTTCAGGTTGTTTCTTTTATTAAAAACGTTGATGTTCACTCTCAGAAAGGTTGCCGTACTTTTGTATGTGCCACATTGAAGATAATTGTTCCATGCAATCATTTAGAAACTGTATAGGACTACAGATACAATGTAAAACTAGTATAACCGGTAAATGTGTATACTAAATGATATAACATATATGTACAACAATATATGTTGCAAACTTAAATCAGACTGTAATATGGAAGCATTAAAGGTCCCAACAAAAACAATTTATTTCTATAGAGAATATGTCAGTATTTCTTGTGGTTGCTTTAATGAATAAAATTAGTCATTTTTTGCTCCCAGCCCAATTACATACTAACTATAAATTGTTCCACGACTCTCATGGGTTTCTCCTCCTGAAGACTTAGAAGTGTAAAAAGGCTTTATCTTCACTCAGAATTGAGCCTGTAGCCTCTGGAAGGTCTTCTACTCTTACCATAGGAAACTTAGCCTTCTAGCTATTGACATGGAAGTCCTTCCTTTCTGGGTTTGTCAGTGATCAGAAGGAAAAACAGATACAGAAATAAACACAAAGTGAAACACTGTTCCTCGGAAATTCTTGTCCCTTAGATTTTACAAGGGCATACAGTGATAGGACAAGGGAGAATAGCTTGAAACTAAAGGAGGGCAGGTTTAGATTAGATATTAGGAAGAAATTCTTTACTGTGAAGGTGGTGAGACAGGTGAACAGGTTGCACAGAGAAGCTATGGACACCCCATCTCTAGAAGTATTCAAGGCCAAGCTGAATGGGTCTTGAGCAAACTGGTCTAGTGGAAGGTGTCTCTGCCTAAGGCAGAGGGGTTGGAAACAGATGATGATTAAGGTCCCTTCCAACCCAAATTATTCTACGATTCTGTGATATTTTCTGGCGGAACTTTCCACCCAAAACATGGATCAGGTCACAGGCCCCCTCCTCTATCTGCAGAAGCACACAAGAAAAGAGTCACCTCAGAGACTGTTGTACACAGTCCTCCCTAGACACCGCGGACTCTCTATGAGCCTATGCCCTCCCACTTTACACTTTCTCATGATTTCTGGGGTTTTTTTCCTTCCCTTAAGTCTGATTTTCATACTGGTATGTTGGGGTAGAACTCTTCATCAAGCCCTTGTTTGGCAGTATCATCACATGACACCATTGAAAGGTATAAAAAACATTTCATCAGAAATATATGCTGTAACAATATAACAGTGCCCATCGGACTCCTGGATGATTTTCATCGCCAAAGGCAACATGAGAAGTAATAATGAATTCTACAGTAGTGAGGATTTAAGGTTTCTCATCTTTTGTTTGCTGAATATTTAGATAAAATGCATTTTATAGCTGCCCAAAAAATTATAGCACATACCACAATTTGCAGTTCCATTACCCAAGATAAATTAATACAGTATGACAAAGTGATTCAACAGACTTGCTCTGTTATTATTACCTGTTTCAGAACTCCCAAATAAAATCAGTCTGCTGCAATGTATGCTATGTTTCCCAGAGCTTCATTAGTTCTTTTGGTACTTCAAATGTGAGCAACTGCTAGAAAGGGAAAGGTTCTATTAATGTCTCTAAATATTGTACCAAATAATTAAGTTGTCAAAAGCAGAAGTAACAACCTTATTTTAGGACCTTCCCTATAGTAGCAATTTGGTAATATTAGGAGTTAATGAGACACACATCCTCAAGGGTTGTTAGATTACTTTACAAATAACAGTGCAGGAAATATTTGCATTTTAAACTGAGGAAATTGAGGAACAGAAATGCTATTAGACAAAACAAATGGTGAATTGCATTGAAGTCATAAAATAACAGAAATGTGACACCGATTAATTTAGCTTCATTTAACTGGGTCAGATAGGAGTACAGTCACACCACACTCCCTTTGTTATGATAGAGAGTAGCCCAGTAAATGCATTATTGCTGTTACTAACAAAAGGCTTCGTATTGCCCTTACGGTGCAAGGGTCTGAGAACTTGCCAGGGATTGTCTTGGCATGGCTTAGTCATCATATCAGTTGCCTAGGAGTGAGGCAACTATTGTCAAAAATTTCTTCATCTTTTTAGTTCATAGCAAGTGGGTTAAACAATCTAGAACTCTAGAGCAAAAATTGAAAGGTTCATCTGTGGTCGCAGACTGCAAATGCCAATGACAATCAACAAGCAGCCAACAAGTGGTCACTATACAAGTGCAGCTTCATGAGTAATGTGACACTAGTTGTAAAGGGAAAAAGTAAACAGAAAAACTGAACAATCTGGAAACTATTAAAATCAGAAATATGTAAGAAGTCTGTGTGAAGAAAACATATAAAAGTAAATCCAAGCAGATGTAAGACTGAAGAAGACACCAATGTCATGAACATCATGCTCCATCTGAGAAAGACCTCAGGAGTCTGATGACTTGTAGTTCCCTTCTCCATTCTTCTTCAGAAATATTGAAGGGTCAACCTTGGACTCAGAGGGATACTGAAAGGGTGAGGACAACACCACTGAACAAGCGGGAGATATTAGGAAGGCTTAGTATAATAATGTTAATGCTATTGATGAAGATTCTCTGTGTTAGTTTGTATTATTAGACTGTTAAAACATTAACTGGGCTAGCAGTAAATTCTTAGCTCCATATATATAATATTAATGCTTTTTGCTCATAACTAAATTTTGAGCATAGTGAGACACAGCCTGGTCAAATCCTAAGGCACACAGAGTGCCATAAGGTACATGGTCCTTTCATTCCCAGAGTGAAGCACTGTAAGTTCTCCAGGAGCTCATACATTCCCTGCCAACAATAATACCCTATTTATAGACTCAGCAATGAATACTTCCTCTATATTTAGAGGAAATGACACTACTTTCAACATATAATAATTATGGAACATATGAATTCAAAACTCATTTTCTAATATGAATTATCAATAAATAATATCCATTTTCAGGATGAGCAGCTGAACTCCTGGTCAGTTTCAAAGATAGTAATCTGTGAATTTCAAATAATACTTTTCCACAAAAGGGATTTCATCCTTCTTGATAATGGTTCTACTGCTTTCAGTCTTATAATACAGGGTATTTTTGTATTCTGCCTGCACTGGAATGGTTGCATTTCAATAGGAGTTGAAATAACATTCTTCCTAATACGTATGCCAAAAAAACCCTAGCATGTAAATAAAATGCCGGTTTTATTATTAGTCCCTTTAGAGTCCATTCTTCACAATGCAGAGTTAGCACTTTTCAGCAGACTATCACATTGTAAGATATTCTCTTTCTCTCTTATATTTGGTATCACAAAATACCATGGCAATTAGTCCCATTCAGCATCATGATGCCCCAGCAGGAACATTGGAAAAAAAGACACCCCAGCTTTTTTGAAACCATATTTCCTGTTACAGGAATTTTAGCTTTCATTTCTTTAGAATTCATGATTTCTCAGTGAGCTAGAATAAGAGTAGGAAATTATTGTTGATGAGCCTAAAATAAAAGCAGACTTAAATAAACTCAATATTTGGAAAATTATTTTGGGTTTGTAACCAGTGCAAATACAAACAATATCAAAGTTAAACAATTCCAAATAGGAAATGTGGTAAGACTAATTTGGGCTCACATCAAGCTTTCTGAGTATTTTGGAATCACAAAAGGATTGTCCAAAAAGCATAAACAGGGAAAATTGTGTAGGGCGATTAAGAAAGTAGTACAGAAGTACAAACAGACAAAACAAGAAGTGGTAAGTGTAAATGTGTAAATTCCAGCAATGGGTAATTTAAAAAACAATTATAGACACAACATATAAAAGCCTTAGAGGGCATGTCAAAACAGAATAAAATATCTTGAGCCTTACGGAGAAAGTGAGCTACTAACAGATAACATTTCAGAGGCAGAAAAGTCCCAGGACTTTTCACTTCCTTTTTCACAAGAAGGTTAATAGTGATCAGATGCTTCATAAGATTGTTGTTAACAATGAAGGCATGTCAACATAGGCCAGACTAGAATAAGAATGCATCAGAGAATATTTAGGTATTCAGGAAAGTTATACATATTCAAGTCACAAGGCTTGAGAAAATTTGTCATAGAGCAAATCAATATTTGAACTGTTAGTGGTTATCTTCTAGACTTCATGGAGAATAGATGAAATCTGAAAGGGATGGAGAAGGATAAATATTGATCTTAACTTTCAGAAAAGGAAAAATCAACACCTGGGGAATTAGAGATCAGTAAACATAATTTTTTCTTTGCAGAATGATACTGAAGTAAATGATTAAATAATCAATTTATAAGCTCTGAAAAACAATGAAGTAGCATTAAGCATCCACTATCCATTTCTTGAGATAAAACCTTTTCAATGACCAATCTCTTTGTCTTTACTGGCTGTCTCTCCCTCAGGGAACAGAGTAGAAGCATAGGACAAACCATGATGAAACTGGGGAATGTTTTTGGCACAGTCATTCTCAGGAGAAAAATCTGTGTCTGGTATTTAGGTTCTGGCTGAACACAGGTGCATAGCAGGTAAAGGAGCCGCTTTTAACATAATTATAGCTAGGATGCATCACACTAAGATAATATTTGGTGGGAACAAGGTAAGGCTGCACTACACATAGTTCTAGTCAGTGTTTTCATGAACAATATGAATAGTGGAAAAGCTCCTTATAATGTTTGTGGATAATTGAGTTGGGAGGGGCTGCAAGCACTTTGGAGAGTAGGTTTTTAGAATTCAAAATAATTTTGATTAGTTGGTGGAATGGATTCAGATGAATACAGCAAAATTCAATAACACCTATGAAGTACTACAGGAAACTCAAGTGCATACATAGGACAAGGCAAACAACTGACTAAACACCTATATTGCAAAAAAGGATCTGAGGTATATAAAGGCTGTAAAACTGGATACAAGTCAATGGTGTTCTGCCCTTGGAAAGAAAGTCTATATTAGTAAGAGTACAGCATATAAGAAACAGAATCCTGCTGCTGTCCAAGGCACTACAGTGGCAACCACTGGAGTACCATTTTCAGCAGCACACTTTGAGAAAGGTATAAGTAAGTAAAAGAATAGAGTACTTTTAGGCTGAAAAAGTCAAAAGGGAAGGCATGATCCAATCTGTCATTGCTGCTCCATGATCCGTCACAATCTTCATGGCTCAGCTGACTCGTCCTGAGTCAGTCTTTTCCTTGACAGTGGGCTAAAAAAAAGAAATCCATATTAAATTTGTTCATATTGCCAACAAACTAATAGTTGAGGGAATTAAAACTGAAACAGCCTACTTCTCCACCTAAATCCCGATTTCTTACAGCTTTTCTTAATAATTCTGTGACTGTAGTATGTAAATTAATCTGCCTTAGAAAAAGCTCAACTAGACATTACTGACTAGATTTAGTTCAGTGCATGATTTATTCACTGGTATATTTATGAGCATAAATTGATCTGTCACTTTTGGGACCAGATACTTGATAATATGCATAATCCTTAAAATACACAAGATACAGATAAAAAAACATAGAAGGCATTCTAAATCCGTTCCAAAATCATATCACTTGAAATCATACTTCTCAGCTGATTTCTGCTTTTTTAATGCTGCATCACTTCTAAAGTACCATAAACAAGGGATGCATTTTCACAGAAGCTCATTTGTGGCACCTGTGTGGAGTGAAATTTCTTACAAGACTTCAGGAAGATGGCAATAACAGATTTTAGCATCTGGCTCATTAAGTAGATAATTTTAGCTGGAAGATCATAAACATTGTTTATACTGAAATACTAAGCTGGGGGAAAGGTACCAAATCATATTGCCCTGTATGCCCTGAACTATATGTAGCATTGAACCTTTATTTGTGAGAAGAGAATGTCAAAAGCAACCTTCGCTTCCTTGTTCAGGCAAGAATCAAATAAATGCTGAAAAATTTGCAGACCAAAACCCACCAGACACGGACAACCTTCAAAGCTGACTGTTCAGTCAGATAATACTGTTTGTTTTCCGACACTTTAGGGTAAGCTTGTATTTCCTCTTCCTTTTTGGTTTTCCATTGTTGGAGACAGCATTTCCACGTTTCATAGCATATTTCCCTTGCAGAAAAGTATTCTTTCTACTTTTTTAAAAATATTCTTTCCTGACATCTGACTAGGACAGAGTGATGACCCACTAAAGCTCATGAATAAGAACTGAAAAGTTACTTAGGAGCTTTAGCAGTGAATTTTATTTTTTCTAATTTTTTTTTTACTTTGGGCTGCAATCTGACATGACAGCGCAAGGTCTTAATTATTTGCTAAGGATTCACAGATAGATGGATAGATAAGTAGAGAGAGAAAAGCAGTAAGGTAATTGCTTCTAATGGAGGGGGTGGGAGAAGTGGCAAAGAAGGCAGAGATTATAAATGCTCCTAAATCAGACTGTTTCTTTTCCTATATCAGGGCTTGTTCTATTTATAGTTACCAGTGCAGAGAGATCCACATTTTTAAGAATTTTGAACACATCATCACAATGAAGGAATGTGAAAGTTCTTGGAAAAAATGCACTGTTATCAACTCCCAAGTTAAAGAGAGTAAAAGGGAGCACTCTCCCAGAGTAACAGGGAGAATGTCAGGAGAAATCAGGCCAGATTGAGCAGCTCAAGGCCTGTGAGGATGTTGCATCTCCATAACCTGGCTTCAGCCTGTAACAAGGCTGAGTATGGGTTCTCAGGAGGCAGATACAGAACACATGTATGCATTGTATATACTATGAAATATATGCAACTGGCCATTCAAAAAACATACACAACACTCACACAGTCACATGCAGCACAGCAGCTTCATCCTGCTCCCCTCTCTGACTGAACAGAATGCAATACCAACACAGAAAATGTACTATGTCTCTATGTGTAAATGTGTATACACAGAGAGAGAGAAGAGAGAGAGATTTATGCCTCCCACAGTCCCCCAGCAGCCAACTGTGCTGTGCTTTGGCCTTCTGTGTTCCCCTCAGGTGTGCAGATCATCTTTTACCACACAGCTTAGCAAGGAGAAGGCAGTCAGTGACTGGAAATCACATTCAGAGATGGGAAGAAGGCAGTCAGACAGGAGGGAAGCCCATTCAGGATTATAAGGAGGGAAATCTGCAAAAAATTGAGGCAAATTCTGAAACTGTGGGAGAGGGTTCTTCATTAAAACCATAAGAATACAGATGAGTATTTATGGACTTGGCTTGGATTTGAAAAATGTATCTCACTGAGAAATGAGACTTTAAAGGTCACCTAGTTCCAACTCCACTGCCATGGGCAGAGACATCTGCCACTAGACCAGGTTGTTCAAAGCCCCACCCAACAAGGCCTTGAACAGTTCCACGGATGGAACATCCACAAACTCTCTGGGAAATCTGTTCCCATGTCTCACCACCCTCACAGTAAAGATTTTCTTCCTAATATCTAAAAAATATCTGACAAAAGGTTGCCAAAACACACAGAAGCTCAAATTAGTGTTTGGGAGTGCCACTTACTCATCACATACTTGACTGGGATTGGCAAAACAACTTCAAGGAAAATGAAATTTTCAACCATTACTTACAAAGAAACTATGGTACTGTGATATCTATACAACAGGAGAGGTGCCCTACAGTTCATAACAAAGAAAGCCTGCCAGATGTTTGCCAATTTATGCATGACTCATGCCATAGCACTTCACAGAATTTTGTATGCAATGGAAGAGAAGTCTGCACAACAGGAAGGCAAACAAAAGGAAGGAGTAATAGAAATGGACATTTTGAGCAACAGAATAGGGAAAAGATGTCAAGACCATTTCGTCAGACACTTTCTCAATACTAATCTTCCCTGCACTAAGATAGCCTTTTTTTTCTAATTAGACTCCTTATGAAAACACCATTGAAAGCATTATTTAAAAAGTTGTTCAGTCTCTGTCCTTGGAGATTTTTAAAACTAGTCTGCATGAAACTCTGAATAACCTGGACTGATCTGAGAGACAACACTGCATTGTGTCAGAGGTTACATTATAGACCTCCCGAGGTTTCTTTCAGCCTGAATTGTTCTGTTATTCTGCAATCCTAAGAAACTTTGTACATCAAAAAGTCCATTTGCATGTCTGAAAGTAGTCAAGGCAGCAGGCAAGTTCTTAAAAGTTTGTAAATATGTCATATCTGCAGATGTCTTTTTCTGCAGGCATCAGTTTCAACTGTGGATAGATGCATGGCATAGAAGCATGGGATGGCTTTATCTCAAGAACTTTTGCGTTCAAATCAAACCTTCCATTGAGCCTGAACCCAAATAATCCTAGAATGTCATTTTGTGACATCTGTCAGTATAAATATCATCAAACTATGACATAAGAAGAGGGTGAGTTTCAGGGAGGAGTCATCCACTCAGAGGAGGTGTCAGCCTCTTTAGCCTGCAGAGATGAAACAACAGATCTTGAACTTGTACCAATACCTCCTTTCTTGACAATTGTCTTTGTGCAGACTCTTGAGGTATTTGGTTTTCCAGGTTGCCATAAAAGAGTTGCTGCAAAATGATGTTTGTATTGCTTTTGTTTAAATTCGTTATGACTTTCTGTGATGGACTTTCCACTGTTCAAGCTGCACAAAGGGTATAATTGATAACTGATGAGAATTATGCATATGCAAATGGAGCTTTACATTGACAGAAAGATATGAAGAGAGAACTGCTGCATCTCATGGCGTCCTATTTCATGTAATGGATAGAAAGCAAAATTCACGATAACAGTTCTGAAACAGTGCATAAAGTCAGCTGAAAAATATAAACTGGAGATGTAATTGGAAACTTCCAGCAATAGAAAGTAAAAATTAAATTTTGTAAAAATCTCACTGCACCTGAGTAAAGCTCATCTGTATCTTAAATACTGTTTTCACTGTCCCTGTTTAATTTGGTTGACTGCTTGTGAGTGGTTGATATTTTTATTCCCAGTTCCTTCACCCATACATTAAAATTTTCTGTAAATACAGAAGAGAATGCAAAAAATACCAACAATGCAAGAAGTAGGAGAAATCAGAATGATTACTGAAAATATGAATATCCCTTTCATGAATAGGGCATTAAAAGTGTTGACAAGAATAACAAGAAACCTTAACTGTGGGCAAGATTTTTATTTCCATTGAGGTGAGGAAATGATGCCCTTTAAAAGCAGCCATTCATAACACTGGGGAAAATTCTCACTACGCTGAAAACACAGCAACTGGTGGGATGTTCAAATGTCATGCTTGTTCTGTGAGGGCAGGAAACTATTGAAGAGTAAATATGTTAAAAGTAAAATAGAGTTAAGCAGGGTTTTATGGGTGTGGGAGATTTATGCTTCCTAAGTTTGTCCTGAGAACAAGGTTGTTCTTTCCACTTAAGTTATGTACATGGCAATTAAGAGCTATGAAGTTCTTTTTATGGTATGGTGGACATGCATGAACCAAGAAAGGTTAAATATACTTACTTGAAAAGTCATACAAAAATTTGTATGAATTCTTCCTTGTCATCTTAGTTGCCATCTCAGTAAGATGGTTAAAATGGTATGGAATCCACTATGATATGGAATGTCTTTATGGTTTTCTATAAATCAGTGATTTTTATTTCCCTTCCTCTGAGCATATTATATATTACTACATATCATATATTACTACAATTTGGTTTGCAAATAAAAAATACAGACTAGAGATCTAAAAATATCAGAAGATAGACACCTTGAACACTAAATACAGGTTGATGTTGATCACAAGTCTATTTTCTGCACTGGTTTTTGGACTTTGTATATTAATGTCCAATCAGATTGTGCTGCATGTGTTTCAAATCCTGTCAAATTAAGCAACTTCTCATCTTTCTGGAGGCTAATCTTTAGCTAATATAAAATTTATATTTAATAAAATATGTTGCTTTTTGCTCAGATGTGATAATTGTTAATATCCTTCACTAGTATTTTCCATTAGATTACATCAGTTAATTTCATTTTGTAGACTGAGGAGATTACACATTTCAGGGGCAAATGAACCCACTTGAGCCTCATTTCTTATGCTTTCATGAAGGGTAAATTGTAGTGGTGATGTAACCATAAAATATACCCATTTGTTTCTGAGTGTTTTAAGAAATTCTGCCTTAATGCTTTTAGTTATACAGATGATTATTAATAGTTCTCAAATCTAAAAAGGTTTCCCAATCCACTAAGAAGCTAAGTGAAATTTAATGCTTGAAAAATAGTGTCCACAGATCACACTGCATACTTCTGTCCTACAATAAAGGGTGATCTTGAAAGTGAAGACTGAATACTTTGTGATCATTCTATCCTTATCCTTTTTGATCAAGCTGCCAGCAAAAGATGTTTAATGATGATTACTTTGAAATACAAACATTAATCCAATAGAAAAGAGTGAAATACTGAACAGGATTATAAGATCCACTGGGGGAAAACAATCCCCATGAAATGGAAGCCACTTCCTGATTCAGAGCCAAAATGCAAGGAATTAGTCTAAGTTGTATTGGTTATTAGCTCTATGGAAGGATTTTCTCTTATCCAGGAAAAGCTTACTGGAACTACATTCAGCATACAGACAGTGAGCAAAGCACTTCTATCCCCTCCTCATAAATTTGTCTAAAAAAACACATAGCACTGAGTACATGCGTTCAAATATGTCTACTGATTCTCACAAGAATCTTGATCAAGAATGCCTTCAGAGCCATTCAGATTTGCCAACAACAAAGAATGGTTGCATGGTGTACAGTGGGGAAGGACTCCTGTTAGTGTGATAGGGATTTTTGTTGACTAATCACAGCCTGTGTCTCTGCTGTGAAATCAAAAGCAGGATCCATTGGAAGAGTCTTTTGTAAGCTTCAGTGTTAATCATACCAAACCACCTTTCAGAGGGTTTGCACCAGATTTTAGGCACCAAAGAAGCACCTGCATCACCAAGGATAGCAACTTTTCTTGCAGAATGGTCTTCATGTAATACGACATACTCCACAGCACATTCACAGCCCCTGCAAGGAACCCTGGAAGAAGCCCAGTACCAGCATGAATGCAGGCAACATAACTCTGGCATCCCTCTGAATGCTGATATCTATAGCACACATGGTGATTTAGATCACTCATTGATTGCAAATACATATATTTAAACGGAAATAACTTAAAACCTGCAGTATTTACATAAGGTTTTTTGTGTGTTTAATTTTTTTATTGCTGTGGTAAAAGGACTGCTAATCTGCACTTAGTATATTGCATCTGATGGATTTTATGAGTTTGACTGTATAAGGGTTGATTTCTTTGTCAAAGAAAGTATCAATTTAGGTGCAAGCCTCTATGCTTCCTACTTCAGGGACATAGAATGCTATTTAATTGGCTTGTGTATATTGCTTGCTGATTTTTGATACTTTAATAAAACCCTTTGGCATTGCTGTGGTTTCTCATTTCCTTACAATTAAACAGAAAACAAGTCCTTAATAAAAATGCAGAACTTTATTAGACTTAGAATTATATGCAATAAAAAAATTCTAGAGTAGAGCAGCGCAGTCCACTTGTGATTGCTAACAAGGTATGAAAGTGGTTTTTTTAACATTTGCAAACAATGCTTACTCTAAATATACGTAAGAAAAAAAAAGTAAATAAAAAGTTAATTAAAACAAAAGCACCAAACCACAGCTTGTAAATAACATTGTAAAACTTCCTACAGGCAATCTGAATGGCACTGATCTCAGTTTTCTTCCCTACACCTACCTTTTCTGTTATGCACAGTGTGGAGCCATGTCAGAGCTGAACAAGTAGGGATTATTTGTTCTGTCAAACTACCACATCCTCCTACAATTACTCCAGCTATATATCCCCTAAAGTCTGTGAATGTAGCTAGTAAATCCCATGTTTTGGTACTTGCTTTTTCCCTATCTGATAGACTGTCAATATCATACAATATCACCTTCCCTGCTCAGCTCATATTTTGAAACTTTGTGAGGAACTCAGAGCTGGGGAAAATCCAGCTGTTGCATCTGCAACAGCTGACATTTCATGATGTCATGCAGACAGAAAGATGATAGAAAAATCTCAGTATGAAGTGCAAAGTAACTGCTTTTTGTTGCACATATCAGCTGCAGCAAACTGTACTGGTGCATAGGTTTTAATCCTGACCAGCCTGAGAGGAGGATGTGATTGAACTGTCTGTGTTGCATGTGGCCCCATGCATGCTTTGTGTGCTTAAGTGGGTGCTGATAAAGGTGCCAGTGTCTTGCCTGTGTTGGTCTGTTTTACATTGTTTGTACATTTATATCTTCAAAGTACACGCCCAGCCTTACTACAGCCCAGACCTGGAACTGAGACCGTGAGTGGCCATGTCTAGCAGACTAGAAAGCTTTTGTGTCTTAAAGTCCTCAGGATCTAGCTTCCCCTAATATCACTAGAAGCTCAGCTTCAACACACAACCTCTTCCAGAGGCCAGTTTTTTATGCATACACCAATGCAATATTGCGATAAGGAAAAACCTGGCACTGTTGGGAATACCTTAGCATGAACTTGATTAACTATAAGAAAAATTCCCAATCCACAGGAAAGCTATTTTGTACTGGCTTTTCTCTGTGTTGTAAGAAATGTTCTTCACTGATGGCAAAGCTGGTTTTCTGTCCCTATAGTGATTGGCATGGTAAGGAACATGCATGCTGTTCTGATTTAACCCCAGCAAGTAACTAAGTACCTACCATGCAGCTGCTTACTTACCTCCCCAGTGAATGGGGATGACAGTCAGTAAAAAAAAGTAAAAAAAACCCTCAAGGGTTGAGATAAGAACAGTTGAAACAAATGATGATGATAATAATAACTGTAACAGTAATTTAAAAGAGAGAGGAAAATAAAACCCAGGAGAAACAAGTGGCCCAAAATACAATTGCTCACCACCCACTGGACAATACTCAGTGCAACAACCACTCCTCCTAGCCAACTCTCCCCAGTTTATATACTGAGCTTGACATTCAGTAGTATGGAATATCCTTTTGGCCAGTTAGGGTCAGCTGTCCTAGCCATGCTCCCTCCCAGCTCCTCACTGGCAGATCATGGGACACTGAAATGTCCTTGACTTACAAACCACTTATCCACAAGCAAAACACCAGTGCATTATCAACATTATTCTCATATTAAATACAAAACACAGCACTGTACCAGCTACTAAGAAGAAAATTAACTCTATCCCAGGACAAATGTGAACAGATGTCCTTCAAATTTTGCTAGTAATATCCCTTCCTCACAGAAGAAAAAACAGCAGAATTTAGTTTTTTAAAACTGCAAAGCATGCATAAGTCAGTGAAAAATTTACTGCAATGAAAATATGATTCCTCTATTTAAAACAAAACAAAACAAAACAAAAAACAAACCAACAAAAAACTCCACAACAATACCAACCAAAACCAGAGGAGAACTCAGCACAGAGACCCCAGGGGCTGGGTTTCAAAAAGCAAGATTGCACATTACCATAATGTTGATAGAAGTATAGCATCCCATGGCACTGCAACTCCCCCATCCTGTGGTCTGGACCACAGACCCTATTACACCTACTCCAGCTCAAATCTCTGAAAAGTGAGTCAGCTCATGCTGCTGGGCAGATTATTGCTCCTGCTCACACCAGCTCACTGCAAGCTGGCTCAGGCATCTCTTCAGTCTGCCATGTGGATGCCCCACAGTGCCACAGATCAGCACACTCTGCAGCATTAAACTCCTCAGCTCAGGCACTTAAGCATTCACACAGCATTTTTTATTGTAACTGTGAATGAAGCATGTTGAAATTCTAAGCAAAAACCATTCTAAAAGCACCAATATTTCAACCAAAGCCGTTTGTGCACTTAGTGGTTGATCCACAGCCCTCTAGAGACAATGGGAAGACTGCCATTAACTTCACATCAGGCTCATAAAAAATGAGGCAGATAACTCCCATTAATGTTAATGAGAGTCGTGTACATAAATCACCTAACTGCTGATGGAAAAAGAAACCATCTTCTGTTCCACTTTTTACACAGCTCCCACAGTCCATGATGTTCTTCCTCCTCCAATAGTATTGTGAAGACAAAAGGGTTTTCAACAGCCACATCTTTCTAATGTTTTTGCTTTCTGTCAACACAAGTTAAGCTTCATGTAGACAGAATATATTTAATCATCGAGTGTTGAAACAATTACATTTTAATATGGTAATGTGTGGATTTTTACTACTAGGTTTTTCTAATTACTACTATTTGTATAGATATGTATGTAAAAATTTTAAAACAAACAGAAATTAATTTTCTCTTTTTAGAATAGAAAGTAAAAATATAATATGGCATTTATCTCATTAATATTTAAACCTGAGAGGTATGTTAATAGCAATCCAGAAGCTGAATTTTTCATGTACATTTCAACAATGAATGGTTGAGACACAGTGCAGGAAAAATGAGTTATTGTTAATGACTTGACACCAGCAGCAAATAGTAGGATTCTAGAAAGCATTGCAAATTGATGTTTTGGTTTTCAAGACTAGACTGCAGCTGCTTTGCTCCACCAGGTTTATTCATTCTTTGGCTGCTTATCCTTGACTCCTTAATGTGGCACATTAATTATAACCTCTCAATGGTTCCATTCCTTCAGGTCCCAGTGTCTAGAAATGTTGCCACTCAAATAGCAAAGTGCAAGCTTTCCATCATTCTAATACTTAAATAATGAGAAGGCTATGCAATTGAAACAGCATGAAAGGTCACTTTGACAATATTCTGACCGGTGAAAAAGTAGCTTAAGGCATCACAGTTCTTTATTGTGAGTGAGTTGACTGAGTTTATTACTATTCGTAATATTTTAATCATTTACAAGTTTTTCACAAAGTAAGAAATACCATTTTGGAATTACTGCAAATTATCAGAAACATCAAATTTAAAGACAATATTTACAAAACATATTTTTTACGATATTGATCAACAACAAGTGAGGAGACCCAGGAGTCTGAACCAATGATGCAGTTTTTGGAACAGCTGGCACAGGGAGTCAGTATGAAATGTAAACCTCAGCAGAAGTCCATAAGAAGCTTTAGACATCAGCAAAGTTCCCAGAAACCTCTATTTTCAGCTTTTAAGGAGCACAGGCATGGTGCAGAGACCTTACACTGGGGCTTTAAGAGGAAAAGTTTTGTGCCAAATGGCATTCATAAACTGCCTTTGGTATGTGTTTTATGGCAGGAATAAGAGCATGACTGAATTGCACATATTTCTCTGTGGGAGGTGGGACCAGGACCATAATTCCCACAATTATACAGCTATATGATATCTGGAGAAACAGTAAAAGAAACCTGAAATTTTTGTCATTTCTATTTTGTTCTTACCCAAGCACTTGATGTTTCATATGCCCTTTAATGTAGGTCTTCAAATTAACTGCAGCTTAATTTTCTAAACTATTTGGCTAGAATGTTAAGACTAGATTTACCTGGAGAATAACTTCACTAAAGACAATGGAGCTAACCCAGGCATAAAGAGCCTTGAACTTGATTCTGTGTTTCCTTTCAGAACTACTAATTGCAGAAATCAATCAGTTTAAGGTCCTTATGTTACATGTTTTAACAAAAGGTGAGGTAAGATCCAAGCTATATGGACTTGGGCAATAGACACATTATTAACTGATGCACAGTCAGCATTTCAGCAGCCACTCTTCTGGTATGTCTGTATTTCCTTCCAAAGACATAAAAATGTGGAAAATACTTGCTACTTTCCTAATTCATTAGGAGCATTAGGTAAAGCCCTGGATTTGAAAGGTGCTGGATACTTGATTGCATACATCAATACTTAAGGATCCATCTTTCAAGTCACTATTAATCTTTTATATTGATATTACTACTGCACAAATTTCTTTATAATCAAATTTGAATCAAAGCAGAGGGCTGGGTATTCTGAATGACAGGACACAATTTTATACATAGGAGCTATAACTTCCTTTACTAAGCAACATCTGTTTGTCCAAGATTAATTAAATCAGTACATTTTCAAGGCTCTTTTACTCCTTCATCATCTAGTTAGCACAAACCTATAAATTGTAATATGATAAACATATAAGAAGCTGGAAAATACGTACATTCTCCAGACTGGTGCAAAATAGCCAGTTTTAAATTTTCACCTAATAAATATTTTTCCTGTATATGTCAGGAAAAAAAATCCAAACATAGAGAACAATCAGGATTGTCAGTATTAAGACAAAGCATTTGTGGTAATGCATGTTTTGCTTCCTGCTGAGACTTGTCAGAGTAACTATCCTGCTCTGAAAGGTGCAGAGCAGTTGGTGCAGCTTGCCAGCTGTATAGTGCATGACTCTGGTTTAGAAGAACAGTGTAATAAGACAGTCCATTTCCAGCAGCAAAGGAGGAGGGATGGATCTGAACTTCTGGAGGCCTTCTCTCACAATATGACACCAAATCTCGGCTTTAGGCAGGCATATTGGCCAGCAAATACACACAATTCTAGTGCAAATGCTACCTAAACAGCTATGTTCTGTCTTCTTTTAGAAAAGTAGTGATTTTGATGGACATCCTGTGGACATATTGGACATTTTTAAGGCCTGTAGAGCCATACTGGAGCCACAGTGTAACAGATGCCCATGGTTTTTCTATGTCATTCCAGTACTGATCTAGGTGTAACATTTTATTTGGTTCCATGTAGTGAGACACCCTGTCAGAATTGTTCCTTTGGGAGTTGGGCAACAATGATGTCTGCAGAAGTGTTTAGGAATATTTTCTACACTTTCTCTAGGTGATAGGCCATATTTTACCAGCCACTGAAGTAAGGTCATAGTGTTCCCAGACATCAGTCTATCTACGTCCCACCCATCCAATGGGTAGCTTTTGCTAGTGCCCACCTCTACTACAGGCACACTTTATAGTACCCCAAATGCTCCCTGATGAACTCAGTTTCATGGTCAGTATTGAGTAAAAAATGACAGGAAAAAAATGACTATGAAACAGGAAAGAGTTCCAAGTATAAATAAAAAAGCAGCACAAATATCAGTGTACAAAACTTTGAATTCATGAATGATTAGCTTATTTTTGCTGTATTTAACTATAAGAAAGGATAAATAATTACTAATATTAAAACATCTCTGCACTGGATATGATCCCCTTTTGTTAGTCAGCTGAGCTGAATGAAAGAAACATTATCACTTTTTCTGTGAAACAGAAACAAGGTCTTCATCAAAGTCACTATGTGGACACTGAAATCACAAACCCATAGCCAAAGGCCTGATCCTGACGACAGACTTGTATGGGTGAAACTTCTGGTCATTCTTACTAGTGAAAAGATCTTAGACAAATATAGTTTAAGTAAATATTTGGAAAAAATGTAGAAAATAGACAGTTGACCTCAAATTAGCAGCAAAATTCCCCCTATAATCGTTAAAGCCACGTTTTAACCCACCCATCTAGAAGTGGATTTGAATGCACTGAGATAGCAGTTCCATAAATGTTGATTTCCTTATGAAGTGGAAAGAATTTGAACTTTCTTTGCTAAGTTTGCCTGTGCACAGAGGTCTTTTATAATATAAATTTAAATACACAATCTCTTTTATAATGTTTTCCATCATCTCTCTTCTCCATATGTTCTCCCACTAGGAATCTAATGAGTTCTACATATGAGGGATGACAAGGGAATATGCCTGAGAAATAATTCCAGCAATTACAGCATATGGAGGCATTGTTTTTGAGTCACTTTTGCCATGAACATTAGGCAGAGCATCTGGGACCAAATTATGTCTACCTGCCCATGGACATTAGCAAAATCATCATCTTCCCTTTGTAAATTCTGCTGAGGTAATCTACCATACAGAGGGGATCATTTCATCAGCTTTATGATCAGAGAGCATGTTGAAACCCAATCCATTTATAGTTGGGAAAAAATGCTTCCCTTTAGAAAGAGTAGTTTAAACTGGAAATTATTTTAAGATAAAATTATAGAAGCACATAATCTCTCTCTCTTCACTCCTGTGTTCAGTTCCAGGTCACTGTTTATTAAAAAACCTTTTTTATCATTACTGAATTTTTGTAAGAACTGACTGGATCCCAGGACAAAAGAAAATGAGCAAAGAAAAATAAAAAGAACAACAAAGATGCACAAACTCTAAATCAGTAATAGTATATATAATAGTATATATAGATAGATATATAGATAGATATATATAATATATATATTATCTGCTCCCAAATATGACCACGCATTACTAATTAATCATAAGGAGGAAACAGACTAAAAAAACATCCTTTATATGGAGACATAGTGATTAAATTACTGTACATTCTGTAAATTCTGATTTAAATACCAAGATATAAGGCTGAAGAATTCAAGTACAGTTCCTGTCATGTTTATTATGACAGTAAGAAGAAAAGAAATCAAGAGATCCAACCGATATGCTCATATGGAGTAAACTTGCAACTCCATATGTTCCTCATGCTCAAGAACAATGTCTCAGCAATGTGAGTAACTTAAGTATTTTTACATGTTATTTTCCCAGCTGTGCAATTGAAACAGTGAAAGCCATAAATCCCAAACTATGGAGTCCTTAGGTTACCTCAGTGTTTTAGTGGAAAAAGGAATGTTCTTCTTGTCATAGATGATCTAAACCAAATTTTACGGTTATGAATATAAACATAATTTAAAGAGCTAATATAGAACTTTTACAGTTAAGAGTTACATATAAGCAATAATATTTCTATTACATGAACTATTTAATTTAGTTGGCCAGTAAACTGATTTTCAGAAGTGAAAGCCAGATTTATTTCAAGACTTTCAGTTCTGGCTAATATTGATGGGATTGGTGATGCTTAATCAAGACACTCTATTTCAAGGAATAATTGGATTTCACTTCCCGTTGCTACACAAGGGATGTATACTTGTATACTTGCAAGGAGGGAGTGAAAATAGGGAAGTTTATTTAACCATTAACCTGAACAGGGACATGTGAACTCCAATGAATTTGCTCATTCAGAATTTTCTAAGGAAAATGCTGAACATTCTTCTGCAGCTGAAGGCCTTATCCAAACTGCACTGGAATCACCAGGGTGCCTTGCCATTTCTGTCATCTGGCTTTGGAGCAAATCCCAGAGACACAAAACAGATCTTTCCACCACCCCAGAGAACAGGTCTAAGGTCCTGCTGTCACTCCCACAGCCTCAGGTCCAGGATGGTGACTGTACCCCAGTGCTCACACGCTGGATCCATTTCCCCAGAACCTACATCTCTGGTGATGTAACCATACCACAATGGTTTGACTCTCCTGGCATCCCATTCACAGCAGTCTAAGAACTGTCACTCCCTTATACAGGAGTTTCCAGTGTAACCATCAGTTGCCCTCCTGCCCTGATGGTCTTAGGTTGGTTTTGAACAGAGACATTGGCAACATTTGTAATCTCACCTGTCAAAACAAAGTCATGGGAAATTCAGCCTTGTCATATGCTACCTCTTCTAACCACCACATAAGCAGTACAGATGAATACAGAATATACAGAAACAACAGCAATACTTTTCCTAAAATATAACTGTCTGTAAAGTGGTATCTGAAAGTTATATAACCTCTTAAAGAAACAAGATCAAAGATGTAATCTGGAAGTATTTTCTCATTCTAGAAGACTGACGATAAACAGAAAAATTTATCAGGGTACAAACTCTGTTATAAAAACAAGCAAAGTGATCAGGTAATTGTTATTATTCAATGTAATATCACTGAATCCATGAGAAATCATTTAATGGCATCAGATTGTTCAGGTGTGACCAGTTTGATACAGAGCTCTCTAACTTTAGGCAAAAAGAAACTAGAGATTAAGGCAAAACTTGTCTTGCAAACCAAAACTGTGTTCCTTTTCCTTGCCAATATCTTGGTTAACAACAGATGTGTAAAAATTGAGGCATGAAGGAGGAGGCAGTAAATCAACAGAAAAGGATGCCAATCACATATTTCTGTTTTGTTGTTATAGACTTTCATGCATTAGCTGGAAATTATAAAAGCCAGCTGTACAATTATAATGAGCAAAACAATCTCTGCATATATCTCTATGAAATCTAACAAAATAAAATACTTTATATCAGATTTTTTACTTTCAAAATAAATGTATCTGATGCACTCTTAAAGCATATAGATTCTACACAAAGCAGAGCTGCATTGTTTTGGTGAAGTACTGAAATGATACACCAGTAATCTTTTTAAACAGAGTTGAAGGAGTCAAGATTTAAAAGAAATAGGTTAAATAAAAAAAAATTAAAGTATATAGCACAATAGATGAATTTATAGGTAGTAACAGTGGTATCTGCAGCCGTGCTGTTTTAAATGTTAACATTCATTTATGACCAATAAACCAGATACAAACAAGATCTAGACTTGAATGTTTTTTAAGGTCTATTTTAGATTTATTGGATCTGATAAGGAATTTTTTTATAAATCTCAGGATTTCCTTTTGTGCTCTGTTGAACTGATCCAATACATTTAATTGTGAAAGGTACGAACAAAGCAGTGATTTTTCTTTCCCTCTGAATGCACTGCCTCTTGGAACTGCAGAACTGGAATGCATATTCTGCAGTTCAGAGTTCTTGATGATTATAGAATTCAAATGGTAACATGGATTTCCCTTTTATCATAATGCCTGATCATTTTTGTAATCAGATTAAATAACCTAGGTAGTAGTATGCAAGGAATAAATGATTAACTGAAGCAATTCACATGCCTACAGCATGAATACACATAGCTGATCCAGTCACCTGTACTCCATTTTCAAAGGAGCACTAAATTGGCACTGTGGATACCTGAACTATGATTCCCAGCTTGCTTCAAGGCTCACAAGCAGATCTGACAAATTGGCTTTTATTTTCTCTCTTTTAAACAGTTCCACAAATTAACCTGAAACATTACTCTTTCAGGATTGTCTACCATGTCTTGTTGCTACTTAAAATGTCTAAATGATAATTTTTCAGGATTCATATTTTGTGAAGGAAAAAAAAAAACATTTTTATTCAGTCTGACCTGAAAACAACAGTACACCCACCAGACTTTGACACATGTATCAGTTCCTTTCAAAAAGGACCTTTCAAAGCAGTAGGAGATATTCCCAGCTCTACTGAACAAATACAAAGTTAATATAACATTTGAGATTCTTATTTGCTAGAAAACTATTTTGTTTGAGTAAACAGAATAGATCTCCAAAGTGCACATCCATACAGGGAACACTATTTTATATTACAATTTTATTCACTTGCTATGAATAGTCACAACATTAATCTACTGCAGATAACCTATTCAGTATATTTGAAAATCCATTTATTTTCATTTATTGGTATGCATGTGTTACAGTTGTATATAATACAGTATTTTCAGCACTGTTTAAGAACAAGAAAACAAAGAAAACAAGTGTTGAGAAGCATGATATAGATTTTCGACCAAAGAGAGGCCATATTTGGCTTTTACAAAACAGCACATTTACACTTTGCACTGTCCCAGACAATCTCTTTAAAATGCTACCTTCTGTCCTGAACCTGTTAGCACAAATCTGTATAATACTAATCCATCCCAAAATACCAAGATACCAAGTTTCTGCTACAGTTTGTTCTAATTAAATTTTAATCAGAAAATAAGATCTTTTTCTGCCAATATTTTTTTATTATTTCTCAGCAGAATGATAGAATATACTTCTCAATTTTATTCCCAACAGTCATTTATTTTATTTAAGCTCTCCTGTGCAATAATACAGCGAGGTAATGAAATGGTTTTGGAACAGCAGGGGCTACTGTGACAGGCAGAGCACTCCAGGGTGTTAATCAATCATGGAACTTAATATATAACTAAAGTAGCCATGTCAATCTCTTGTAATGATAAAATAATTTCCCTCTTTTTCTTTTCTTTTTTTTTTTTTTTTGTTTGTTGTGAGTCTGGTAACCACACAGGACTTAAACAAGCTTACCTCTATGTATTTTTGACTACCATGCAGTGTATGTGGCTTTCATTTCAGTTCACCAAAGCAGAGAGTCAGAAGTGCCTCACCTTCTCTAGTCAGTATGTTTATGCAGTGTCACTTAAAGGAATTACCAAATTTCTTTTGTATCAACATTACAGATGGTACAATATACATTAAATGGAGTATAAAATTATACATTCTGTAATAACTTAGAAAAAAGCTCAGAGATGCTTAAGGCCTTTAAATACTGAGGATTTTTTCATGTAACAGCACATTACAAAGTTCAAGAATTGCTACCAAAACAAAACAAAACAAAAGGAAATTTTGGCAAGGATCGGATCTGAATTGGATGATTGTAAGCAAGCAAAATACCCATGAAGGGTAAATCTGGGAGAGCACTATGACTTTTTTCCTTTATAGCAAACAGACTGAGCAGACATCTACATAAGCATCCATGAGTACTTAGATTCAAGCAAGAGATTTTATTCTTCAATAAAAAGACAAAAAATCTGAATTATTACCATCCAATATCATAATTGCAGAACTCATTTACATCCCTGCTTACCTTATAAAAAGGGGATGAAATACTGTAATAGACTGCTTACCATGAATTTAAATGAATTAAAGGTTAGGAAAGGAAAGTATATATTGGGAACACCCCTTTCCTTCAAACTAAATGGAAATGTATATCTTAAAGATTTAAAATGCCTTATAATGGAAGTGGTAATTGAGTTTTGACCACTACTTTTTTTAACTGTTTAGCTGCAGTAGTTGTTTAGCCTTAGGGAAACATGTGACCCTGCCTATACATTCTAATATGACTGATGTATTCAGATTACTATTACTTGTCAACAATAATTATTAACAATGGATATATAATTCCATTTCTATAACAAAGCAACTTCAAGATGTTGAAATATGTACCTTTGAGATCTGCAAGATTAAAACACAAATAAAAATGTCTAAAACTGTACCATGCCAGAGGACAATTTCTGCAACAGAAATTTAATTAAAGCAGTGTGCAGTCCCACCAGCAATCTGAACAGAGGACCAGGGATCATTTCAGAGTGAAGGATCCAATACATTTTGGAGGTTGACTTCATTAAGATGAAAAGTCACTGATCTGCAACAGAGAACCCAGAAGTTTGCTGCTTTTTTGCACCTTTAGAATATCAGCTCTTGATTACAGCTGCAAATTCCTCAGCAAGTACAATTTTACAAGTATACACAGTTCAATCAGTTGAAATATTTGTGACACAGAAGTTCAAAATAACTTTCCAGTAGTTTTGATCTCAAGGCTGTTGCTGATTACAAGCCAGGTTCTCATTGAAACAATTGATTCTGAAGGATACACCCCAGCAGTATAAAATTCACTTCAAGGATTGCTTGGAGGAATGAAATTCCCACGTGTTGCATTTAATGTTATCAGCCTTGAGACTGGCTTGATTTGTCTTTAGCTATCGGGTTACCTGTAAAGAAAAAGAAAATCAGAAAATCAAAACTGGACATAGTTAATCTACTTCCGAAGTAGATTAACTTCCGTAGTAGGAAACTGAGACTGAAATGTAAGATCTCTGTCCATCAAAGCTCTTTCAATTTTTAAATAAGTTTTTAAATTAATGAATAAACCCCAATGCTATTAGATGACATTGCTCCCCAACTTAAATTGTGTGTTTCAGTGCTTTGTGGGAATAGGATTTGACAAGGAGAAACTGAAATGCAACTATGCCTAGAAATATTAAAAAAATCATTAATTACCAGCCCACAAATTTCTGTTTTCTGATTATGTATGATAACAACTATACTTTTAAAACATTAGCCATTGAGCCATTAGTGACTGAGACTGGAGCTGTATTCTTCCATTCTTTGCATGCTTCTTTACAACACAACCATAAAACCATAGAATCATTCAGGCCAGAAAAGGCAATGTTCTGTTAAAGGCTAAATGCATCTTAGCAAGAAAAAAATCACTTAGTGGAGAAACAGGACAAAAATCAAGCATGCAATAACAAGAGATAGAGATCCTGTTATTCACAAAGTACAAAATTACCAAGGATTCAATTTAGAGTGGTTTCACCCAGCTTAACATGGAACAAGAGTGAAAGGTAAGGACCACAGACAGAGTGAGAGACAAAGCATTTCACAGTAATTGGCCTTTCCCTCTGTCTGATTTGGATTTTAAACTTTAAAAGGAAAAAAAAAATCTGTCATATCAAAGAAACATAACTTTGAGGAATATTTCTGCTGTGTCAGTGGATACAATTAATCATCATGTAACATTTTAACATCATATTGTTTCAGGGGATAACTTCCCAGTGCTTGAGGAAATACTCATTGGAATGGTCACAAAACTTTATGGCATCAAGGGGCATATGTTTTTCACTTTGATCACAGAGGGAAGGGTCATGCTCCTTAACAATGAAACATTCTTTTGCCCTCAGCAAAACTGTTTGCATACAGCTCTTGTCAGCTCTACAGACCATAAACGTAGAATAAACAGAATATTAAAAAGACTGTTCAACGAGTTCATTACTTCAGTTTGCCTTCTCCACCAAGTTGTTTCTAGGAACTGCACTTAAGGCAATAATAAAATTGTGCTTTGTGATTTTTATGATACATAGGCTTATTTATTACACTGCTTTTATTTTGCTTTGGTCTTGCTGTTGGAAACAGCCCCATGTGGCCCCTTCTAAAGTGGAAGATTGCCTGAAAAAATATAAAGAATTAATTTAAAGTCAGGTAACTGTGCCCTACACCAGAGCTCAAAAAGCTGATGCAGCATCTTATTTTATTTATTTTTTGCTTTATTGGAACAAGCTGAAATTCTACTCATGGAACCAGGTGCCACTGAGCTACACAATGTAAAATACACATCTTCTTTTTTATACTATCTGCAGTTGGATTTTTACTAGGTTCACATGAGATACATAGATCTATGGATCTATATCTATATATATCTATCTATCTATCTATCTATCTATCCAGTAAAGAGCCATTGAGGCAAATAAGACACAGGAGCATCTTCATATGAAGAAAGGATGAGAGTACTGGAACCACTCAACCTGAAGAAGAGGAGGCTCAAGGGGGATCTCATCAATGTGTACAAGTACATGAAGAGAGGGTGCTAAGAAAATGGAGCTGGATTCCTCAAGTTGTGCCCAGCAGCAGGACAAGAGGCAGTGAGAACAAGCAAACACAGAAGGTTTCCTCTCAGGAAAAATATTTTTACTGTGATTTTTTACTGTAAACTTTTTACTGTAAGTTTTTGACTGAGCACTAGCACAGGTTGCCCAGGGAGGTTGTGATCTCCATCCTTAAGATATGCAAAAGCCATCTGGTCCTGGGCAACTGGCTTGAGCCAAGGGGTTGGACTTCCAAAGTTCCCTTCCAACCTCAACTGTCCTGCGATGTATTATTTCTATTACATGCAGCTCTGCACACATGAGCTAGGGTGATAAATTGCAGATGGAAAAAAGTATTTTTGTACACACATGATTGTTCAGTTACATGGCTGTTGGGAAGTGCAAATGTACTTTCAGTCACAAAGAAACTCAGTAAAATCATAATCTGCAGGCCTATCTGTTCCCCCCAACTAACTGTGATGAAAATATCCCTATGAAAGCAACATACACTGTCACATAAATTAAATAGGTGATAACGGTAAGAAAAAAATCAGGTAGCCATTCAAATTTCTGTTCTATGTCAGGTCGCTGACATACATATATATGCATATAGTGGTCCACATTTGCCTCTGTGTAAGATGGTAATACTTGCTATGTGCAAGCATAGACTGCACATCAACATTAATAGAAGTTGTATATCCATACACCGTACACATCAGAGAGTGAACAAACCTCTTAGTTGCTAAAGGCAGTTTCATAAAGAAGCAATGAAATACCATATTTAATGATGGTATTCCCAGAAATGCCTAATTTTGGATATAGCAAATGCTAGTTGATTTAAGTGTCAGGGAAGTAAGGTATTAAGGTATTGTGCCTAAGGCCTTTATGGGAAAAGAGGAACCAAAAACAATATGTGTCTGATCTTCAAAGTCCTTAGAGAACAGTGACACCCTGAATAGGTGTAAATTAAGTCTAATCAAGTTTTCACTCAATAATTAGTATGTATGGAAAATACGAATGAAAAAAGTACATGAAACCTTTAGCATCCTAGGTGTTGATCTGAATTAATTTGTTCATTCTTGGAATGCAATTACTCCCTTTATACTAATAATTTTTTTCACATAGTTGTTATATCATAAATACATCACATTAGATTCTCTTCACTTTCTTGTACTGAATGTGCAATTAAAGTATAATTACTCTGTAGTTGCAGACTTTTTAATTTAAATTAGTGAGTGGCTGCTGTAAATTGGCTGTAATTGTATGTGGACTCACTTGTTTTATTTTAGCACAACAATATATAATTAAATGCACCTGAAGATTTCCACATTGTTCTGCTCACTAAATGTTCAGAGCAAACTCAGTCTTTGGGTAAAACTTTTTTGCCAAGGTAATCCAGAATGGACGAGTGTTGCCCTGAGTTTTGCAGTTCTGGATGTTATCATTCTTTTGTAACTAGTTCTCACACATTCTTTGTAAACATAGCCATGTTATTGTAATGGTATCTTATTATTTACATTGCTTTCTCCTGGGCACAGAAGTTTGATGGACATTTCCTTTGACCAGTGTGATTGAGGGGAGGCTCATTGTCTCCTCCAATCCACAGTGGTTTATAAGGCACATATAAAATAAAGATGGGTGGGGGTCCGCCCAGCAGTCTTGTTCCTTTGCTCTCAGCAGGTGTCCATGTCCTTCTTTCGTGTCGTTATTGTGACAGACGAGAGATTAATAGATCTCATGACATCACATCAGAAAAGCTACCAGCCTCAAGAGATTTTTCTGGACAACCTCCCTGCCAGTGCTGCACACAATGGGTGAAAAATATCCTCACTTGTGAAATGCACACAGTGGATGAATACAACAGATAATATTGCTTATTTTGAAAAAATATATTCTCCATAAAAACCAAGTCTGATACTGTGGCGGCATATGTGGCAAAAGCCACAGCCCCACAGGCTTAAGACTGGTGGGCACAGCCTGAGATTGCCACAGTCTGAGGCACACTCCGTGCTCAGGGTGAGTTTTTTGGTTCACCCCCAGCGTTCCTTGTACCTTAGTTTACATGTTTCAGTTCATTGGTTAGTTGTTACATTATCTCATGTTCTCTAAAAGGTTATGTTCTAGAAACTGCGTTGCAGTTCAGCTCTCTATTGGTTACATGCTAATCCTTGTACCCCCATTGGTTACTTTCCCCTGCTTGTATCCCTATAAATCCCCTGCTGCCCCTCAGACCTAGCCTTTGGTTGCTAAAGCCTTCAGGTCTCCCCGATCCCTGCGCCACCTCTCCTGGACCCTGGACCCTCTGCTGCCTTCCCTGCTGCTTCTCCCAGGAAATAAAGAGCTGGAAATCACACCAAGGCCCTTCTCTCGGGTCTTTGTCCTTGCCTGCGCCTTCACCATCAGCCTGGGGCTCTCTGTATCACAGAGGAGCCAGCATTAAAAGAGCTGCAGGAGGATGCCCTGTGTTTGGGAAAACTGCAAGCTGCAGCGCCCAGGAAACCAGAGTCAGGCCCAGAATAATGCTGAGTGGCCTCGAAGCAGGGCTCCGGAGCCAGCGTTATGATACTTTTACTCAGGACTTCCTTCTGCCTTAGAAAGGAAGGAAGAAAAATCAAGACTATAGGATGTGCAGAATGGCTGAGTGAATATTCCCTGAATAGTAAAGAACTTCTCCCTAAACTCGTGCACCAAAGCACCAACAATTAGGTATAGTAAAAATCTTCTGTTTCTTCAGAGAAAAAAATATATAACTAATCATTTGCTAGCTACAGAACAGTTTCTATATCCAAAATTTGACACATAATTGATAATTTAATAACATTAGAAGAAAATAGGTAACAGTATATGGTATATTGAAGTTGTGTGTTTGAACATTTCGTAATGTAACTTGTACATTACTATTTTTTGAGTGGCAGTTCTTTGAATTTGTTCTATGTTTATCATAAACCATACCTAAAATTCATTTTGAAAACCGGGTCTTGAGTTTGCAAAGTCAAGCACTTGAAAGTTAGACACTTGCCTAGTTATGTGTCCCCTTGCAATTTAACTCTATCTCTTTACCATCACACACAGTGAAGAAGAGAATTTAGTAGGTGAGGAGAGTTGGAGGGAAGCTGACTGCGTATAAATGCAAATGCAGAAAGAGGAAAATTTTGAAGCCAGTGTTTCTTTCCTCCACAGATGATTCCACATGCATGTACCCTCTGTTCTCAGTTTTCTCCAACGACACGGAAATAACAATGCAGATTTTCTCTTTAATTAGAACTGTTCCATCAACCATTTAGGACTGTGTGGTCATAGCCTGTGTCATCTAAGTGTACTCAAGCTATATTTTTCTTTTCTTTTATTTTTTCCTGAGACACATAAGACAGAGAAAGGAAATTATTTTTTGTGAAAGCAATTAATAGCTACGTGGAATTTCATGAGATGAAGAAAAGCCATCTTAGAACCCCATGCATTCTTCTCTAAAATACTAAAGGCCTGTGGGAAACAAAAATGGTATGGGGATTTCATCAAAAATAAAAGGGGTCTCACAAATTTATTTCATGAACAACATGAGATAAGCTAAATACAGGAAATACAACAAGCCATAAGGAATGGCTTGAAGTAATGCCTAGTTATGGATTATTGTCCTCCAAGTCATGGAGAAAAGACAGAGATCCCATACCAAAACAGCTCTTGTTTGTATGCAGTACATTTCTATCCATTTTGTGTTCTTATTGCTGTATTCTTTCTTGTACTGTATGCAAAAGACCACAAAAATTAATTAAGTGGTGAACAAAGAGATTCTTTAGTAAACCTTTCCTAAAAAGGAATTAACTCAAGAGGGCTATAACAGTCATCTTTTTCCATAACATAAATAACTTTTTTGTGGTAGTAAAAGCCTAATCTAATATTACAGTGCAGAAACAGAAGGGCCCATATAACCAGAAAAAAAACATCTGCCAATGCATTTTTTCCACTCATGCCTTCTGAGAATGAGGTTGAGGTTGGAAATGAATCTTTTGAACAGATGGAAGTACACTATTTCCTGGAACTTCAAAATCCATACAGCGTGTTTGCCATGCACTATCATTCATATGTGGCTTATGAAAGAAAATGACAGTTTGCATTGCCACTTGTACATGTTCATTCACTGAAACAGTTCAACTTGTAAGCTCGGAAAATGCTTCTGTTCTAATACTATGTGGTGGTTTGACAGGGTCTGGTTTTTTGGGCATGGTAGGGGCCAGGAAGATGGCTCCTGTAAAA
Source organism: Climacteris rufus (assembly GCA_013398175.1). NCBI lineage: Eukaryota > Metazoa > Chordata > Aves > Passeriformes > Climacteridae > Climacteris > Climacteris rufus. The sequence continues at coordinate 212,289 of VZRZ01001364.1, forward strand.
TGCTGTCAGAAGCTTCCACAGCTGTCCAGCCACGGCCTATCCCTGATGGCTCTGAAGATGGACATGCTGTTAGCCATAGCTGNACCTTTCCACCCCCGGCCTATCCCTGATGGCTCTGAAGATGGATATGCTGTGGAAGCCACAGCTGGGCCAATTAGAGAAGAAGGTAACACCTCTGTGACAACATATTTAAGGAGTCACGGTAGTATGCATGCGCACGCCAGTAGATGTAGATAGATAGGGAAGAAGGAGTACAGCATGTAGGAGAAACAACAGATATGGACATCAGCAAAGTAAGAAGAAGAAGGAGGCGGAGGAGGCGCTTCAAATACCGAAGCTAAGATACATCTCCGCAGCCTGCAGTAAGGACTGTGGTAATGCAGTGTTTCCCTGCACCCTGAGGAGGTACTATGGTCTGGAGGGGGTCCAACGCAGATAACGAGACCTTTGCTCATGGAATTGAGGGAGTCATTTGTGATAAAAAAA
>VZRZ01001364.1:212980-233992 GCA_013398175.1 Climacteris rufus
GGGGGGGGGTGGCGGGGAAAGGGGTTAAGAGCATGTTTTGCTTACTCCTTTAACTCTGTAATAAATTTACTTATCACTTTTAAGTTTTGAGCGTGTTTTAGCCTGTTTAATAAAAAGGTTTTTCTCTCAGTATCCTTATCTGACTTTGGAGGAAATTCGTTTCCCCTGTCCAACTGAGCAGAGGGAGGGGGAAGGCAGCTTTCATGGGGGCCCTGGGGGCTTTAAAGCTCAAACCCCAACATACTACGATCTTGTACCAGTGATATTCCAAAGTACTTTTCAAATGTTGACAAAAGACAGGTTCATAATTTCCTCACAAGTGGATAATCCTGTAATTTATCTTCTAATGAACTGGGGAAACTAGACAAAAAGATGTTAAGGACCTTTCTGCAATAGGGCTCCTATATGCATATGCCCTCAACAGCAGATAGGTGTGAATTTGGGTGTTTATTGCTAGATAACTAAGTTTCTGGAGGCAGGAGGGACCATTTTAAAAGCCTGAGAAATTAAGGTAACTCAAGCACATTTCAAGGGAACTGCAACAGAGAACCATGAATTAGGAAACAGGCCCTTCTTTTAGTATTATGGGCAGCTCTTTGACTTGTGCGAAGGACAAAAAGCGAAATTTGTGACTTGTGAGCGGTCTGGAAAATAGATATTTAATTATAACTACATGGATTCAATTACCTTCAGAGAAGGTTACATATTTCTTTTTTTCAAGTCATCAAATGTTTCATTCCTGCTTATAAAATTTTGGCCCTACCTAACTTTTTATATCAAGACTCAAGAACTTTACATTGTTCCCCCAGCTTTTTTTTAGGCACTGCAATATGAAACGTATTAGTCTAAACAAGTTCCCAAGCCTGTATTGAAATGATTTAGAATTCCAAATCCTCAGGCCTGTCCTTCAAGAACTATGACTAGCTCCTTTTATTAGTTAAACAGAACATTTCCCTGTACACGGCTCAAAAGATTCCCATGTCTTTGATAACCTTGAGACTCTAAAACCTTAATTCTTTCATATTTTTATTCCATAGTCACTAATCTGAATCTTATTTGTGGTAATTCCTGTGCTTAGGACCTTCCATTATGAAGAGACAAACATTTTGAAAACTTATTTCATAGAACGTCATTTGAAATATAACTGTATTCCTTGATTTCCCACTCCTTTTAATGATTTCAGCAGGAGACTTGGCAGTAAAGTGAAGATCTAGACAATCCGTGTTAAAAGTTGTAATTGAAACAAACAGGCTTTGGAAACCTTTCACATGTAAATTGAGCTTTCCACTAACTTCAAATAATCTTAAAGGTAGGACTAGAAAAAAAGAGGCAAAGGAAAAATACTTTAGAGCATGGCATGTGTTCCTGTAAATGACAAAGGTCTTAATCTTTAACATGGCTTTAAGATTAAACAGACAACATCTAGCCTATTTTTGGAATATAACATAAATACCCCTTTCTTATTTTGTTCTTAAATTTAAGCAATCCAGTATGGAATACTGAGCTTTCAACAACAAATGTGACACTGGACTGAATGTATTAAGATGGATTTCCCTTCCAAGTGCTGTTTTCCACAGCATGTGTTGTTTTCCCATGAGAATGAGTAGCTTAAGTTGATCAACTGGGTCTACCTTTGAAAGTAAAGTGGTGAAGAAAGATGTTTTAAGGCTCCCAGAAGCATCAAACTGCCACACTGAGGCTGCTTAGGAGCACAGTCAGAGTCTCTTCAACCACCCCCCTGAAACTCTGCCCAAATAAGCCACAATTCTTTTGTGTCTGCAGCAAACTAAGCAACTACAATGAGGAGTAAGATACAACAATTCCTGTTAATACTGTGTAAACCTGTATTTGTACACACCTGCTGCTCTGTGAGTAATAAACCAGGGCTGGAACACATTTTCTGGAGCGGTTTGGCTCTTTATTCCTCAACGAACGTTCTGGCCCTTCCTTAGAATCCGACCAAGACTAGGATTCATCACAACTAGTGCTCCAACGTGGAGCCAGAATACTTTTTGTGTGTGGAAAAAACAAAAATTGTCATCAGGCACAGCAGAAACCTCCTTTTTCTACTTCTCCATTCGGACTTGAGGAGTTTTACACGTTTGCCTAAGAAACAAACACATGTCAAGTACTACACTGTTATGAAATTAGTTACAGAAAACAAAACTGGGATAGCTGGAATTTTTTTAACTTACAAGGAAAAGTATAAAATGACAGGAAAAAACAAATTTCAGACTCAGAGAAAATTTTCTTAGGAAAGGTGCATGACCCTAAAAATACCAAACACAATCAAATTCAAACCAAAAAGCAATAGAAACTGATCGATTACACTCAGTTTTGAAAGTATATCAGCAATGTCTAAGTATGACAAAACAGCATTTGAACAGTTCTTCAAGAATTAGTCCATGGATAGACCTGTGGCACAGAAAGGAGTCATGAAGTCAGAACACAGTTCCTTCAAAATGAAAGATTTGAGTGTGTTCTTCTCATATATGTTTAGAGTGAAAAAAAGAAAAAAAAAGTTAGAAGATTACAAGAAACACCATAAAATAACAGATGACACATTACACATTTCAAAAGACAACATTAAATTCAGACAATATCACCAAATTTTCTTTGCGTTTTCTTCTTTTTTGTTTACTTTAGACTTTTTAACTTAAATATCACACTGCAGGTCATTAGAAATATACAAGATTAAACTCAAAACTTCAATAACTTCTTGCTTAAACAAAATCTCTACATATTTAAATACTATGAAAGGAATTACTATGGTAATGATAAAATTACCATATATGGATAAATTCATATGGTAAAATTAATATGGTATTCATATTTCCTTGAACCAGATAGTTTACAAAATAAAATTAAATGATACAACTTACTAGGACAATTATGATAGTGAATAGCTGATGAAGATATATGAGTTACAATAAGGCTAAATCCAATTCATTAGTCTTTCCAATGTACTACATTATTATTGTCTTCCAAAAGGTTATGCCACTACAATGAACATACCTCAGCTTTCTCGGTGTTTCTGTAACTCAGTGGAGAATTAACTTTATGGTAGAATTGTTTTAACTTCACAAAATAGTTCATTTACAAACAACAGTTTTATATTAAAAGAAGTTAAACATAAACCTTATTTTACTTTCTGTAAAAGACAATAACTGCAGTAAGTCAGACAAGGATATATCCTCTTGAGGTTTTTATGGTGATCACAACTCCATAGTGGGACTGCAGCATGGCGGCATAAAAGACTGCAAGACAATTAATTACATAAATGTAATTTTTTCACTTCTAAACCACTTATTCCACCTAATCATCTCACATGGGAGATAAAAACAAACTCCTTCCATTCTACATTTGAGGAAACTGATGCATAATAAAAAGGCATGTTACCCTTTTTTTGTCAGGAGATGGAGACATGGGAACGGAGTCCTTCTGTCTTGGCTTTATGTGACTTCACTTACTTAAAGAAAAGCCTACACTTCTTTTGGATTGAAAAGGAAAACCTATAACAAGCAGTTTCCTGTGTTTACATACTAAATATGAAAAAGCAAATCAAATTTAAAAAACCCAAAGCCAGCCTTGTTTTAAAACTAGATTGGGGTTTTAAATTGTCTAATAGGTATAAAGGATTTTTATCTTTTCAATATATTTTTCCAGAAATAGGGTCAGACTGAACTTTAAGTTATTCCCTTTAAAAAAATTATGTAGTTGAAACAAAATTTCAGTTCTGTTTTCTTCTTCAAATTTTATGCTGTAGTGTTTTTCCTAGTTTTTTGAATGGAGAGTAACAAGCCATTTGGACAAGTTCAAAATAGAAATGTAAATAATTTCCTTACCTGTAATTTTATCTTCTCTACAAGGGTACCTGCTGCTCTGTTAATGCAGTACTGATGTGTTTTCTGCCTTTGTCCCAAGCTTGAGAGATTCCTCTGGTGATTTTTCCCCACTTGCTTACCAGCTTCCACTGCTGGCATTTTGAGGTAGTGCACTCACATTTGGCTCCAGGAATACTGCCACCGCTGAGGGAATATAAGACAACTAAAAAACAAGTTAGAAAACAGCAGACCAATATCCAGGCAGGAAAAAAAAATGCTTAAAAACAATGAATCAGTCATCAACTTGAAACCTTTCGATCATTTTCCTTTCTCTTTTCATCTATTTAGAATGTCCATGAAGAACAGAGTTTTCTGTGCTTGGAGAAATTTTAGCCTAAGTAATGGGTACTGACAGAGTAGTGGGTACCCATTCAGAGAATATGAAATTGTTTTTAGGAAATCTAATTTTAAATTTCTCCCATATGAGTACCCATCACGCCATCACTCTAATACAGATAAAAAAGAGAAGAAAGGTGGCAGATTTGAAGGATTTCAGAAAAATCCCTGACATCTTTTCTCAAGTTCTAATAGAACTGTGAAAAGGAAGACTCAAGAGCTTTTCACCCAGAGGCTGTCATAGATGAACAATACGAAAGGAGTTCTCATTGTCCAGGAAAATAACACATAAAGTCTGTTTCACTAAGACATAGTCAAGATTATGGTGCTGATTCCCAACTAATAGTTGTAGTCATCTCGGTCAAAGATGAAAAGAACAACTAGTACTGTCAGTTTAACAAGTGTTTTCTTGCTTGAGTATTATGCAGATGTCCAGGTGAAAGTTACAACGTCCTACAACACCTCTGTAATGAAGATCATCTGGATAATAATTTTGAATTTCACAGTAACCAGAATAGAAGTATCCTGTCCAAGGAAAAAATGAATGTTAGGAGTTTAACTAAGAACCTGCTGTGGTATTCTATTTAATTTGTCTTTCTTAAAGAACCTGTCCAGTTGTCTTCATATCTGCATCTTACTATCTTCTAACTAGTATGTGACCTAAAACAAAGTATGAATGAATCAAAGTAGCTAGTTGCAATTAAACACTGGTATTCTAAAATCTCAAGTAATGAAGGAAAGACCAAAAGGTTCTGAAGAGGTTGTTGCCTTCAAATTTCAGGAATGTAAGCACCAATTATGTGCTTGAAGGAAGAGAGAAAGAAAAAGGACTCTGGCAATGTCTTGAATGATGTCCCCAAAAGGAATTGGTTTTCCAAATAATAAGCTTCACATTGGCCAAGTTACATTCTAGAAGAAAGTCTCCTGTTCCTTTTTTTGTACTTCATGGATGATGAACAATAATTTTAGCAAGTGGAATTGGAATGATGCCTTGATGATAAATTTGCATTTTCCAAGGTCAATCTGGAAAGATCACAAGGAGTCAGGATAGAGGGATCTCCAAACTACAACTAATCTGATTTTGGAGTGCATTTTCCTTAATTATAAACAGCATGAGCAGTGATAAAGTCCTTAGGTCTTCCTTTGGCAGGGATATGTTCCTAAGCCACAAAGCTTGATTTCAGGCTGAAGACACAAGTTCTTCTGGCTGGCTTCAGTAATTTATCTGCTGACATTCGTCAACCTGAAGAGACAAAACTGCAGCTCTATTAAAATTCTCAGATCTTCTATTACTACTGAGTTTTTAGACACATGTTGATTAGACATAATTCATTGTTTCCTTGAGATCATACCGATCTTCATAAATGGGAGACACAATTGTGTTTGGTCTTGCCAATATAATTTTACAGGCTTCATCATACAAATAAGCCTTGGTGAACTGGATATTTGGTAGCTTCACCCAGAATCTACACTTTAGAGCTCTGTGACATTTATCACTGCAGCTATGGAAGGTGAAGAATGATAGTCGGGACTGTAAGATCTGAGAAGGGATCATCTGTGTATATTCATAATGTAATAAAAGAAAGTTCAGAGTCCATTTTATAGAACATAGAAAGTCCTTTGGAGTCTTCTCCATACACTGGAGTAGTGTCTTTCCTAAAATTGACTTGGTGTTCACTGGGGTGGAAAAATTAATAAATTACTAGTCATGAAAGAAATTATCAATTTTGAAATTCTTATGGAAGTTAACACTATGTTGGTTGTCTTCTTTATTAATTTACTCATAGACACCAATCTTCCACTTATTCCTACCTGAAACTTTTCTTCATTTTGAAATGTTCTCAGAAAGGAGAGAACTATCTTCATTGTTCTTATGGAGAAATATTTAAGATTTACAACCATGCTCACTTTGCTCTGCACGGGAATAATATCTGAGTAATCAGATGATTTCAGCTGGTTTGAGAGTTGTTCACTCCTCCAACAGTGACTGTGTAGGCTCAGAATGCTTTGTATGTCTGACTCTCCACTTCATAATGCTTTTCCATTTCCTTCCCTATTAGAAAGAAGAAAAGCAGAGCTGCGACAAGGTGGTGTTTCTGATGTTTTCTACAATGGATCAAAAAAAAACCTATGTTATTTTGAAGAATTGAAAGTATTACCTTTTGAAAAAATTCCAACTCCCTCATATCATTTCTGCAACTAAGCAGTGATACAGAGTTAGTGAAGCCTGTACTAAATACTCAGGGAAAGAGGCAAGAGTTCTGCCTGCAGCTATTTAGGCAGCAGATAATGTGAGGTTTCAGAACACCCCCGTCCCCCTGAGCTGAAATATATCATTTCTGACTTGCAGGAATGATCCAAAGAAGCCCCTACAAACTACAAAAGAGGGTGAGACAAGGAAGAGGTACTAGTTATAAAGCATGCCAGCATGATTCACACGATACTGGCATTTGAATATTATCTTGTTGTATGGTTATTTCTGAGGTAGTAGAAGCTGACAAATATTTTCCAAGAAAACTTAAAGGGCTACTAGATATACAGAGTCCTTCTTGCACAGCTGTGAATGGCAAAGAGACTGGCAGAATGAAGCTGCAAATGAGAGTGGAAACATCTTTGATGTTGGTGTCAGAACATTGGAAAAGTGGAAATTCATGGAGAAGTGAAGAAAAACAGTCATTAACAAACAGCCTTAAGAACTCATTCTTATTTTCCATCACAGACGCAAAAAAAATATTCTTCGGACATGGGGTCAATATCTCAAACATGCCAGCAAAGGACAAGGCAGAAGAATAAAAAAAAATATTAAAAATCACAAGTTGAATCTTTTGGGACAAAGGCAGAAAACCTCTTGGCTGGACTGATGAATTGGAGGATTTGCACATGGAAGAAAGTAATGGTTGCAAAAACCACTGATTACCAATTAATGACATGCAACTAAAATCTATTTGCATTTTTCTTTAAATATTGCAAAAATAGTTTCCTTTGGTTCAGAGTAATTCTGTTAATGTTCAGATTCTGCAGAAGCTAAAATGGTGCTTTATAATGGATCCTAGATGCAGGCTTACCTTGGGAAAAACTATTCCCTCATAAAAATGTATAAACTACAGCATATATTACCAACACAGTGAGTGTGATGAAAGGATTGAAAAAGATTTCATTGCTCATGATTTTTACAGTGTGTCTACTCACAAAAAAAAATTAGATTATTCCTTCTGAATAGCTAGAGACAAGACTCATTTTACTCACAGGGAGATACAGCAAGGTAATACATTATCAGCCTTCTTCATTCCAAAAGATCCCTACCTATGAATGTTGCCTTTAACCCGTTCTCTCTTTTGATGTTGCTCACTTTCATTCTTAATTCAGTATCCATAGGACTCAAAGTCAGAACAGAACTAAACAAAATTTGAGATTGATAATGTGTTGGGAGCTGAATGTTTGGATTATCCTCACCTGACCAACAAATTTTACTGACCTTTCAGTCTAAGACTTTGCTTACAGCATTTCACACCACAACAGTTCTTTCTTTAATCCTTTATTCCATAACTAGTCTTTTGTAGGTATTTTTGAGTACATTTGCTTTTGGGAAAATCACCATGACTAGTCTAGATTTCTGTGACCACAAATGAACAACATCAAGCTATAGGCCTAGATTCTTGTCAAGTGTAGACTCACAACTTTTCATAGGATAGAACTAGGCACAGCAACTTCACATTAAAGAAGCAAATTTGGTATATAAAGGCTATTTTTAGGAAAATCAGTGAACTGCATAGCCCTGAATATTGATGATTCCTTTTAATGCATTGGCTGGCATGATAACTATTTTCATCAAAATGTTCAAGTGTCTCAAAAGATTAGTGTTTAGGGGCCCTGTAAAAAATACAAAGCTTCAAAATGAAAGAACTGTGATGCTAGATCAAAACAATAATTACTGATTAATACAAAAATCCAGCCTGGACATAGAAAATGTCATCATATATCCAGTAGCAGCTCATTTGCCCACTAAAACCTGTATGTATTCTTAGAAAATATGTGCAGACCACTTCCTGCTATTTTAAAGACAGATTAGATACAGTGGTCTCTGAGTTAACAATGAGAAACATGCTGAGACAGCTGCAAATATCTCCTAGTGATAGATTAGCCAAAGGCATGGAAAGAGATACCATAGCAACAAAGAGGCTGTCACAAGTGCAATCACTCTTTTCCATGGGTAATATTTTGCTACAGTCTGTGCACTCAGTTATACTGTAATCACATCATTTTTATGAACCACCAACATATCGCTCGTCACTGTATATATGTACATTATTCTTATAAATCTTCATTTGAAATTAAGGTAGGAGCTGAGGAGTCTATACACAGAGGCTCTGAAGTGAGGCAGGGGAACAGAGCAGTTTTACAGTGAGGTGGTTTCTTCAATTATATAGCACCTTACATAATATTAGAAAAAGCACTTTCCATACCTGACACATGGCAGATCATTGATTCATCCCATAAGTATTTCACATTTCACAGTGGTCAAAACAAAAGGTAATTTTTTTCATGTGATGCAAGTTCGTGGCAATTTTACACTGTAAAACATGGCATGTGAGAAATACACTGCCTTATTATCACTACCTGACCACAATTACCATACATCCAGCCTATCACAAACATCCTGGAATAACATATTTATATGATTCATTTCTGCTTTCCTAATTACTTATCATTACTACTGCTGTTTCTGAAATGCCTGGATTAGGAAGAGGAAAAAAGACATGAGGGAAGAAGCTACCACAATGGGGATATTTCTTCTTAACTTTGGCAGAAAAAACAGTAACACTTAAGGAAACCATGTATCTGTTGCTCGTGTAGAAAAGTTCAGATTACCAACTAATATTGCTGCATTGCTAACTAGGTCATGCTCAGTTACAAGAAAAATACCATTTTCTTCTCATATCCAAGAATATGTTTTAGCTTTCCTGTATTATGTTTTCTTACTCAAGCAGTGGTTATGACAACACTGGTAGTTGAGTCACCACATAATGCTGCCTTTTGATACTAGGAATCTGAATAGCCCGCTGAAAAGCATTACTATGTAAAGGTACCTAACAGAGATTCTTTCATTCCTTATGCTGAAAGGATATTTTATAAATTGAAATATAAATAAAATCACTGTCTCTCCTTTCACCAGCTAATTAATTTAGAAACAACCCAGCTTCTGCAAGTGAGAAAGAGTAGCTAGGGTAAAAATTTAAGCAGTATTTATAGATAGCAACAAAACTGCAATTGATAGAGAGCAGTGGGATGCACACACTGAACATGGTTTGGCTTAGTGTACAGCCAGTTGGTGTGTTTGGATGCTATACTCCCTTCTTCCAAGGATCTTATTCAATTCTGAGTTTCTTTTAAACTCTGGAAACCATAAAGTAAAATTAGATAAACTGGAATATTACAATTAACTGACTTCATGTTCTCTCCAATATTGTTTTTGAATGTAGATAGACACTCTCAGTATGGATTTCTCACCATACTGGCAATATATTTGTTCTTTTCATACTAGTCATTTATCTCTGGTATTGATTTGGAATGCAGATTTGGATTTAGAATGTAGATAAATATACTTACTATGGATTTATTTTTAGCAATGTAACATTTATCTTTTATTTCTCTCTTCCCTTGTAATATTTATTTTATTTTATTGCAGAACTCTATTTCTAGTATTGGTTTGGCATATAGTTACATAGTAATATACCAGGTATTGATTTCTTTCTGTTCTGCAGTGTGCTTTCCTCCACATGTTAAAAAACCTTAGCCAAGTTTTCAGAGCAACAACTGCAGTTCCTTCGGCCCATCTTAAAAGTGTGGGTACTCAGGTATTCCAGAAGCTGGATGCTCATTTCCAAAAGATGACCCTTTATAACCTGGCTGAAAATACTTTTTTCACTAGTATATAGGAAAACATTGCTCACTTTCACTTTCTAGAGCTTTTCAGAGGTTAATAATCAATACCTGCTATGTATCTGATCATATTTTTTGTTAATTTATATTATTATTAGTAGTATTAGTATTACACCAACAAGTCAATTCTAAAAGAACCAGTACTGTTGCCAATTTTTAGAGAGTAGTAGATACTGGACATATTATTCATCATAGTGTGATTCACTGATTTAGCTCAGAGCTGTGTATCTTCAGAATAGGAATATTTTTTTAAATTATATTATATTGCATTTGGTAGTGGCCAAAGTCTGAAGCTTCCCAAACTGACAAAGAATGAAGGGCCTTTTATGATCATCTTCCTACTGAAGACCACATCAAAGGGACTGAATTACTTAAGCCAACTGCTTCCTATTCAACATTAAGTATCTAAATATTAGGAGCTAAGTTAGTCACAGTGGTTTTCCTTTAGGTTATTTGAGAGACATAAGCACCTCCAGAAGACAAGTCATCTGACTTATCTTAGAATAAAATTAATTGTCCTCTGGAATTGAACAATTCTATCTAAAACCAAAAAGACAGGCTGTTGAGGGGAGAGGGGGGGAGGAGGACGGCAGGGAGAGGAGAGAGACCCCTCCAGGTATAATTGATAAGAAGAAGAAACACCTGAGTATCTGATGACTAAACTAAGAAAAACCCCCTCCCCAAGTTACCCTTACTTTCTGGGAGAAGGGAGGGCTGTGAAGCTATTGGGGGGTGGGGGGGAAAGAGAACAGCAGAGAAAGAGTGTTTTTAAAGATGTTGGTTTTCTTACTCCTTCGGCTCTGTATTAAATTCACTTTATCACTTAGAAGCACTGACCTTGTCTTGGTCTGACTCTGTTTCTCTGCCAGTATTTCTTATCATGGTTTAGTAACACAGTTTTGTTCAGAAGGGGGGAAAAAAGCAGTTTTAGTGGGTCCTTGGCCATTGGCCAGGGCTAAACCACTACAATATTTCACTACATCTTCATAAAATATCAGCCCAGGAACAATTTCTCACTGCCAGTACACACTTCTTCAGCCATGTTCTGTTGCCCTGACTTTTGCAGTTCTGAATGTTATCATTCTTTTGTAGCTAGTTTCTCACATACTTCTCTGTAAACGTAGCCATGTTATTGTAACGGTATCTTTTTGTTTACATTCCTTTCTCCTGGGCACAGCAGTTTGATGGACATTTCCTTTGACCAGTGTGATTGAGGGACTACAAGCTCTTCCTCCAATGGACAGTGATTTCTAAAATGCATATAAAATAAACCGGGCGGGTCTTGCCCAGCAGTTGCTTCTTATTCTCCTAACAGGTGTCTGTCTCTTTCGTTCATGTCGTTCATGTCATGACAATGTTCCACCTCTAGAATCTCAGGATGAGACCCAGGATACACCATTTTACCTTGTTCTTGTTCTCTAGTTGCTGCAGGAAAGACACACAGGTTTATGGGTTGACCAGGAGCCATGACATGATCCAAGCTAGTCCCAGGGTGGATGCCTGGAGAACTGGGACCCCAGGAGGCACTGCAACATGCACTTTCATACAGATTACATGCAGCTTCTTGCGATCTTATGTAAAGTCTGCCTATATCATAAAGATAACAGGCAATGTACTGTTCTTAAAAATACAAGTAAATCTGGCATCTAGACCTGCCCAGGGAAAAGCCCTATACAAAGAGAGACCTCTGATGTGGAATATACTCCATAACTAAGAGAAATATTTAATTTTTTCTCCTCATCTCTTATCTCACTGCACAATTTTGGTTTTCAGTCTTTGTAAAGGGTTCCTCTGTTTAATAGAAATTCAGAGCATTTTTTAAATGTCGTTGTCAGTTTTACACATAATACTGATCTATTTTGTAGTTTTCAACTGATGGGAAAATTTCTTTGTTTTATACAGATATTTTCTTATATTGCGAAAAAAAAGAAAAAAAAACACAAAAAAAAAGAAAGGAAACAAGCAGGAGAACTCCTAGAATGAAAATAATTATATTAGAAAGAGGCTGTAAGAAGAAAGATTATTTCAAATTTTTAAAAAAAATCCCCTTTTTTGAAACACTTTTCTTATCATTTAAAGAGGGCAAGGTGACAACATTTTTGTGTTAATTTATCAAAAATTGAGGCTAGCCATATAGAAAAAAAAAATCAATTGTTTCATTTCACAACAGTTTCTTGGTCTGAAGAATACCTAAATGTGCCTGGTGAAATCTCAGCAATGCTCATAATCATGTCATAATTCTCCTAATGTATTCATGAACATCCTCTTTTGTTGTGGTATTATGCTCAGGAACACAAACACACATTTCTTTATATGAAGTAAAAAAAGTTACTGATTTACCTAAGTTGTCATTGGCCTTTTTTTCCTTCCCCTCCTGCAGACCACAGAGACCCAAAATAGTTAATTCTAAACCAGCACAAGTTAACTCAGTCCTCATCTTATTCATATAAACTTTTCCCCTGTGTTCAGGTCTTTTCTATGGTTAATTCTTAAAGTCAACCTTTTTCCACTAATATGCAAACAGATTAGGAAAATGATACCTGGTTTTGCATTCTGAAAGTAAATATTTTTCAAATTAGTTTTCTTAACATTTGAATTCTGAGAATGATAACATTCATGTTACTACTAATTCATTATTCATATATGACCTTATTAAATCCCTATAACTGAACAAAATACAAAACCTCAAGTAGACCACATTTTAAAAAATCAATTAGTTTTCTCCCGTTTTTCATCTGACCTTTTTGCTTAGTGACTAATACCATAAGTATTAGGAAGTCAGTATCATAATTTTTTACAATAAAGAAATTAAATATGCTAACAGAGGTGGACAAGCAAAATACCTCCTTCCTCCACTGGTTTGATTTCTAACATAAAGGTTAACTGTTAACAGCTCAAGATGCAGAAATGTAGGTGCTGCTTTTCAACTTGGTATGCTGTAGAAGAGAAGACAGTACTTCAGCAGGTAATTGGGTTAGGATTTTCGCACATGAAAGAAGCAAACTTACAGAAAATGTTTGGAGGTGAATATAGACCTTTTTTTTGGCCTTTCAGGAAAGCTTTGACAAGTCTTTTCTGTAATCCACTTAAATCACCCAAGCTGTTCAGTTCCCTTTGTTTCTTTATGCCTTTACATTATACATGATAATCACACATGAGTTATTTCATTTGACAGTCAGAAACTTATTACTCATGACTTCTTAATACTGGTTCTCTGTACAGTTAGTTTTATTTTTCTCAAAAAAAAGGAGGTTTTGAAACACTTTAGATTTTTTTTCTTTTTTTTTATATAGACTTTGGGGAACAGAAAGAGGATCTACAAAATTATGGTAGGAGCTACATATTAGGGAAAAGTACTTGCCCTTTGATAATAAGCTACTCTCTAAACACAAAGAACCACTCACATTTCCAATAGTAATATAAATTTTACTGGCTATCAGAATGATGTCTTTTAAAATCACAGGTCCCTGTGTCTGAAAGACAGAAACCTTCATTCACCTGTCACTGGCCTGGTTTTAATGACTAAGATCAACTTTTAATCAGAAATTTGAATTCAAGTTTGCTATTGTCTCAAAACAGCCTTGCAGCTGTGTGGGAAATGAAGCAAGAAGGGGAACAACAAACAATATCTGGACAAACAAGACAATCAGCAGAACAAATAGTGGGGATTTAAGGTGACTAGTATTTTCCTTTTAGTGGCGCTAGATCTGTAAGAAGGTTATGGTAGCCATTATACAGAATCAGTGTATATAAGATGGCAAATATAAAAAAGTAAATATAAAAAGTTTTTCCAAAACATCATTACTGAAGAGGTATGAAATGAGTCCTGAGAATTCCCCCTGCCATGGAGGACAAGAAAATTCCAGCTGTTGCAAAGAGACAGACCTAAAAGTCTAACAAAAGCATAAGCTCTTGAGGACAAGAGCCTTGGGCTTCTGTAGATTCCTAACAGTGGAAAAAACTTCATAGCCTCAAGCAATGCAGAGAAACCTATATTCTGACAAAATTTTAAGAAGAAATCTCATCAAAGCAAATATAATTGATTTTTGCCCCTTTGAGACTTCTTTTTTTTCCTACAGAAATATAATCAGGATGCACATTTTTTACTTACCATTTGTTATGCACTCAATACATATAAACTGGCATGTATTTTGTAACACTAATAGTGCCATGTAGTAGTAACCAGGACAAATTTTAAAACACACAGAATTCTTTTTCTATTTCTATTACCATTATTAAATTCTATCTATTTCCTTTTGATTATATTATACATGCACATTCATTTTACATGTATATAATTAGATTTGCATTGGCATGTACAAAGTGTGGGCAGCATTCCACAAGGTTATCTTCAGAAGAAACATATCCGAAAGTCGATTCAGGAGTGGAATTGTAAAGCAAACATTTAGGAAGCATCCTTCCATCAAAGAATGTGACAATGTTTTAGAGACTTATACCTACAGAAACTGATACATATAGAGTTTTCTGTGGAACAGAAAGAATGTAATTCAGTCAGTGCATGCTACATTTCCCCACAACCAATGTGTACCAGAAATTTAGTGCCTATACAAGGAAGATTTCAATAAAATTACATAGATACTCAAAGACCTGCAGAGACTAAATACCACTCTAGCAAGCTATGGCCTGACACTACAATTATTAAATACCTAAAAGAAAAATCAGTCATGAGTATGGGTGGTGGGGTGTAGGGGGGAAGGTTTTTATACCTAAACATGTGTATGTGTCTTCAGAATGCATTTTGATCTTTTGTATGCTGATGAAGAACTGTACTGACCCTGTCAAGAGACAATGCTGTAGGTTTAGAAAGTTTTTGTGTTTAATGCTTATCTGAAGATTTTGTTTTTCTTCTGTTTCTCTTATGCATTAAAACACGGAGATGACAGCATGTTTACTTTGTTTTCAGGCATTGTTTATGATAAATGTTAAATATATTTCTGCTAATATAATTTTGAACCAATAATATAAAAAGTGTCAAACAGAGGAAAGGAACACCCTGAAACTCTGTCAAAATTTTTTTAGTAAATTCCATGTATACAATATGAAGAAAACCAGATCATACTGTAATGACACATCAAATGGTTAACATACTCAGCAGTTTCTATGTAGAAACATGGTATTTCCATGTAAATGATAAAAACACACTTGTTTGATATCCTGTGAATGAAGAGCTTAGCAAAGCGTACAGACTTTGTGCAACTGATTTCAGAAAGAAATACATATTAGGTTATAATACATTTGCTCATTACCATTAGTTGAAGAGATCAACTTTGCTATCCCCAGTGCTTACCTGAGAAGGTCTGGCACACTGCTTACTATGTTCAAGCAATTGAAAAGTATGCTGAGAAAAGTGCGCGCAACCAGGAAGTCCAATCCCAGCATGACTCTCTTCCCATGCTTCTTTAGTCTTCTCAACCTAGGTCTTCTATGTGCACCCAATTTCCTGTGCAATCTTTTTTTTTTATTTTTTTAATTTGTTGGTAACATGTCACGTTGGTGTCATACCTACCCTAGTTGTTTTCACTTTATTCCCAGAGGAACAGCTCCATCCTTTACGATCTGGAAGTACTTTGCATTCCTCCCCTTCAAGACATGGTTGCATGTGGCACCACCATTTCTGCTCCACTATTGAAGCTACAAGAGAGGAAAACAAATATATTTGCATTTTGTTGAAATGGATGCTTTAATGTCATTATTTTGCAACATTTCTTTTACTTTCCAGGAAAATATTAGAAATATGTTGACTGACAGCTAGTCTGTGATTTTCATCCACCTCAGAACCTTCATAAGAAATTAGGTTTCCATTTGTAAAAGGTGCTATGTGCTTCAAAGGCAATCTCTTCACAGCATTTCATTCCAACTTCAATTTTTCTTGCTCAGTCAGATTTCAGTTTTAAGTAGAATCTCTTCTTTTGCCTGATTTACAATATAGCCTACCATACCTTGATTAAATTTATTCCCCAATGATGACATATTTACAGCTTCTCTGACAGCCAACAACATATCAGCATTAAAGAGATCATGAAAAGGATGAATCCTGCTACTCTTTCAGAGAAAGAGATGTGAACAATCAGCTTATATTTTCCCAAATAAAACATATGAGCTCACACTAGAATCGTTAAGTAAGACACTAATACTGCACTGCAAATAGAAATAATAGTATTGGTCTAGAAAGACCAAAAACTAGACAGAACTGTGTTCTGTTTGTTTGGTTATTTTTTTTCCTATGTGATCAATACATAAATTAGATGTAAGACTGTAGCACATGAAAATGGTATGCTCATGTAGATTTTGCATAAATGCTTTTAATTAAGTGAATTTCATGCAAGTCCAAGAGTCCTCTTTTAGTTAGATCAAATTTAGCCTTTCAAGAGGCCTCTTTCACTGCCATCTAATAATTTTGTTTAACATTTCCACAGAGCAATAGCAAATAATTTTTCCATCTTCCTCCTATTCACCTTGGACACCCTCTTCAAAATGCAAAAGCTTCCCTACTCTTATTTTAAATAGTTAGCTGTAGTGTAGTGGGTCTCATTGATGACATTAAGCCAGCAAAAACTCCTAGGAACACAAAGAAAGAAACAATAGAAGGAGTCGCACCATCAACACAAGAAGGAGCTGCCCGGGTGGTACCTGCTACCTGCCCAGGGAAGCAGGAACACTTCACTGTCTGTGATCTTTCTTCTATTTTGTTCTTATTGCAACATCTGTGAAGCGCCACCACTTCACAGGTCCCAGTTTTAACATGGTGAGCTGTGAAAATAAGAAGATGAACAATTTGATAACTTTGCAAAGTAGCATCATAGTGTTTGGTTTGGGGTTTTTTAAAATTAGAAATTCACTAAACTTGGCTCTGTAAGGCAATCTGCCACGCATGAAACGAGAATCACAATGGTACTGACACTAGAATGTAGAGTTGACTTATTTTTCCAAGTGTAGTATAACTAGTAAATATAACTAGTAAAACACTGGCTAAAGAAGAACAGTTGGACAAGGCTGCATATGGGCCTGTTCCAGTGAAGCAGGAAGCAGAAACATAAAACTAACCTAGAAACTACATTAAATTCTGAACTCCCATAAACAGCTGTATATCTCTACTAATACCTTTTCCTTTTTCCCTATGGGAGAAACTTTGAAATGAAAGTACATCAATGCTAAAATACTCATGCATGCATATGTTTTCAGAATCTATGTCTCCAAAAGTTATGCCCAGAACAAATACAGACTTTGACATGGTATTCCAAAACCTTCTTATGGGTGGACAGAGAACAACTGGCAGGATACAGGGACATCCCTTAAACAAACCCCAGAAAAAAATTCTGCTAAGGAATCACATTTTAAATCTTTCTGTCTAGCACTGCAAAGTAAGTCTGGGAACGTGGGGAACGATATTTTTCAAACAAGGAACGCAACAGGACAATCTTCATTATTCTATATCTGTACCTATCACTCCCATCCATGCTTCTCTAACTGGTCACCAGAAGCATACTACTGAAGTCCAATGAGAGGACGAATTTGATAAGAGGACAGCTACCAAAGTACCCTTTCTGGTTCAGTAGCCAGTTACCAAAGGATATGGAGTTCAGAAAAAGTAATTTTAACTGAACCTTCAGTGGTTACTTATACAAGACCAGATATTTCTGTGGATAGTTCATTTCCATCCAAAGAGAGAAAAGGAATCTGAACTTTAGCTGATATTGACCTAGAACCTTGTATGGGTAGGAATACTAATTATGTGAAGAAATATGTGTCCTCTATTTCTGCTGTTACTTAACTTTTTTGTGCTCTATGCAAAGCCAGCGTACTGAATGCTTCAGCTACCTTTAATATTCCTAATGTCAAACAATAAACAAGAGCTTCCACAAGGAGAAAGCCCTATGAACAGGCTTTCAAGAGGGCAACATTGATCTCTGTATTTGCTCAGTTATTGCACAGTGTCAGCTCCTAAAAGGCTGAGGAAGGAAAAGAAACTTGATGTAGGCAAATGCCACAGACAGCAATTAGACTTCATGTCTTCATCAACAAAACGTATACTACTAAACATTTCGTTAAGGAATCATGCATTTTTCAACATAAAAAAATCCAGTGAACAGTCTGTGGTCTTTGCCATCACTCAATGTATTGTACTATGTCAGATTTGGTTGTACTCCACCATATCATGCTGTGCTACAGCTGAAATGATATAACACAATGCAAACAATTAGCCTATAATCCATCATATTTTGATATACTGAAATGTTACATTTACATCCAAAAATCCAGGAGGAAAGAAAATTTATGCACAAAACCTGATTTTCTGCACTTTCTAACTGTAATTTTTAATTCAATAGAGGACAATAAAAGCAATTCATACTATCTGCCTGAACTTTGCAATCTCTGATATTTCATACCTGTCATGATGATGAGAAATATTCTTACAGCTACTAGCACAGGCTGCCCCAATGATTGCTTTTAATTATTTTCCAAACAATTCCACTGGTATACATGCCAATAAAGCAAGTTAAATACATACATTTAATTTTTTCTCAATAAAACACTTGTGAAGTTTTTTATTTGTGAATAGGAAAAAAAATATTCCAGGATATATTGGGAATGTGTAATATATAGTAGAACAAATACATCCTGCTTTTGCAAGTTCACACTAATTTTTCTTTTGATAGGCAATTACACATCTTATACCCACTCATGATAATACAAGTTCACTAATTTGCATTTTATGAAAGTTACATAAAAAAACCCAGACACTGAATCTACAAAAGAAAGTAAATTTAGTAGTAAGATGAGAACTTTGAACCACTTACTTTTTCACTGTATTAGTTTTAATTTGTATTCTGTATATCATTGATCCTGAAATTTTGTGTCCTCGCTCACTTGTCATATAGCTTTACACTGCTTTACTGGGTCTACAGAAATGTCATTATATAATTTCTAAGGGAAAATAAAGTACACCAATAAACAATGTACTCCGACAGTCACTAGGAATTGAAGACAGTTAACAGAGCTATGGTAAAATTCTGTGAGGGAAATTTTCACACCGAAACAAAAATTTTGAAAGCCTCCTTTGTAGTAATTAGGAGGAGAAAATCAGGCATTGTAAGACTTTTATGGAAAAAGGAGTGTAATGAAACAGTCACATTCATGTACAATACAGAAAACCATTTTAAAGAGTGAAAAGTTATGTGAAAAAGGGAACAGAACTAAAAATAATCATATACTATTGATAGTATTTGAGGAAACTTTAATAAAGCTGCTTTGAAATTTTGGGGGTATAAAACCAAAACATCCTAGAAAAGTATACAAAGTTATTTCAAACACTGAAAAATCTAGGCTAAGCATCCTCTAGTTTCTATTTACCATCTAGAGTATGCAATGAAAACTCCTTGAGAGGAAATGTAGGGATTTCAGCTCCTTATGCTATCGAATAATTAAGTTCCAATGCAGTAAGTACACTATCTGTCACAATAATGTGAAATTAAAGCTTCTATACAGTAGATAAAGCATTTTCCACAAGCTAATACAAATTAACCTCATTAAGCCACTGAATCATTCCACAAAAGGAGGATAGTACTTTGAGAAATTCACATTTTGGCTTGGTTTCTTCTCCTCCTAGCACAGACTTCAAAGTATACTGCTTGCTTCACAGAAATAGTTTGAGGAACCAAATGTCATTTCTTGAATCCTACAGAAATTAGTTATTCAAAACCACTGCAAACACTCAGTCTTGCATTCCCTGTTCATGCAAGTAGTCCTTCCTGCAATCAGTGTGAAGAAAGACTGAAGAAAGAGACTCAGAGATCTCTATGTGTACAGACTGCAAAGTTTTTCTGATGATTGTACTTAAAATAATACACGTATAAATCATGTTCCAGAAGATGTAACACTGTATTATGAGAGTGGAGCTTGGAAAACAAGCATAACCATATCTCACCCATTAATGGTTTATCCTTTAATCTGCCATTTTTACAGCTTTTTTTTCATGTAGAAAAATCATCAATACCTATCAGAATGATATTGGTACACCAGAAAATTCAGTGATCATTATTATGTTCCTAGAAAAATAAAGCTAGGCAAATATTATTCTTCATTTTACATAAAACAGTTCTCATTCTTTCATGGTAATTTTAAATTTCTGTCCTTCAGGTGAATAAACTTTCAGTCACATTTGCATAGCACATCAGGAGCTAAGTTACAGCCCTTACTCTTCTGTTTTTCTGGGAAGATTGCTCCAGAGAAGAAGGGAAGTTACGATTCAGGATTATTATTTTTCAACTCAACTAACAAACATGAATATAAGGTATTTAGTGTAGGTGCAGTGATGTACACAACCCTTGCATTACATCAAGAAACATCTTCTGAATACCATTGTTCATCATGATCTCCATTTCCTAGTCTCAACACTTAAATATTGATATTCAACTCTGTCACCCATCTGCTCAGTCATTTGAATCCTTTCTTTCCTGAAAGTTGCACAGGTCATGCATTAACACATACACTGGTCATTAACAAGGAGGAAGAAATCATGTTGCCAAGAACTAAACACAACAAAGTCACAGGCTGTTTCTGTCTTCAAGTTTCCCAACATTGCAGTAGCCACACAGAAACAGTGAAAAAAAAATCAAAGTCTCTATGCTCTCTGCAAAGACACTGGCACAGCTGGGTGATACAGCTAAACCCATCTAATGACTAACAGCTACTGGAAGCAAAAGAAGATTCTTTGTCTCTTGTCCTGCACTCTTTCATCCCTTGCTTGCAAGAACATTGTCATTTGATAGTGAAGATGGTAAGCCAGGGATCTGGACCAGCAGGAAGGAAAATGTCCCTTTTTTTTTTTTTT